>CM055075.1:4662407-4738011 GCA_029204045.2 Tillandsia leiboldiana
TTAAACGTATGTAAATTAAAAATTAATTTTAATATTTTTACATTAATTATTAAATTAATAATTTTTATTAAAAAAATTGATTAGATAAAATTATATTTATGAGCTAAAATTTTTATTTGAATATATTTTGGCCCCCTCAAGATTAAATTCTGGCTTCGTCCCTGCTTCTATTCATAAAAAATTTAAACATGTCAATCCTACACTGTGCTCATGTGTTAAATATGTCTAATAATTTGAGATTCTATTAACTTTTTATGAGAAACTTATGAGGAAATTAAGTGCTAATAATGATAACATGATAAGATCATCTGACATTAAAAAAACTTAAATTCTTATACGTAAATGCTTTACATGATTTCACTTAGACTTTCATACTATCTTAACATGTCGATGTTAAAATTAACGAAAAATTTCTAACAGAAGTACATATTTGAGACAAATCTCAGGATTAATCTTATTTAAATATTTTTTGTAAAAAAATATTTAAGACATAAAATAAAATGATTTTATAAGAGTGACACATTAATATATATTAATTATAATTATACAGTAAATACCAATTACTAAACTTCAAATATTATTATTCAATCATAAACCCCATCATTATACCATAAATTCTAAACCATAATCCTTTTCCATATATGAGCCAACACATAAACAACATAATCATAATCCTTTTACATATACAAGCCAACATATAAATAACATGACAATAATCCTTTTACATATACGAGCCAACACATAAACAACATAGTTGGATACCCCAAACTGGAGAACACAAAGCATTCCTCTCTTTTCTAATTAAGCCAGACAAAGGTTCAAAGGTTGGGTCCACCAAATGCAATGAGTAAGCCAAAGTTACTACTTGTCGACGATGAGCTTGGCGCGTGCGTCGCCGGCCTGGATCTGGTAGAGCTTTCCCAGTCCGACGTGCGCCATGAGGAGCCAGACGACTGTGGCGAGCTCCCCTCCGCGGCTCAGCTGCCGCGCGTGCGCCCTCGCCTGGCAGTGGCACGCCGCGTACGCCAGCATCTCCGCCCACACCGCGGACATCACCTTCCACTTCATCACCCCCATGTTCTGCAGCAGCTTCGCCAGGATGCACGCGTCGAACAGCACCGACTTGCTGCGATCTCCCTTCACTTCGTTGGGAGGCACGCTGGTGTTCACGCCCATGAGGCGCGCGCTAGCCTGCTCCGGGGTCGGCTTCCGCCCGCCCATGGCGAAGAACCGGCGGGCCTCCGCACACGTATCGCGGTAGCGCAGCAGCCCAATGCCCGCCGCCGTCGACAGCATTGCGGGCTGCATCACCAGCAGGTACATCAGGTACTCCGACAGCGCCATGCTCATCTTCCGCAGCTTCTCTGTCTCAGTTTGTGTGTTATTTCCAGACTGATAAGAAATTAATTTTGTTGAGGCTATTAGTTAGTCACTAACTTCAAATTTTTTTATTAAAAAATTAATTGTCGTAAAACCTTTATCAATATTTAAGTAAAAATTTTTAAATTAAAAGATAATAAAATAAAAAATAAGTTAAAATATAGGAATAACTTTTGAACCAATAATAATATAAAAATGAGCTAAACTATTAAAAAATATATATCTTTAATTTCATCTATAAAAGAAGAAAAAATATTATATATACATAAACTTTTGAATATAAATTTTACATCTTATTCATTCTATAACCATTAGATCAGTTGGCTTATGGATGATACTGACAAAAACAAAAAAAACCTTTTGCTTATATATTTTTAATTACTATTCAAAAATTTTAAATTTATTATTCCCAAAATATTTTTCTAAATTACAAATCCTATTAATAAATCTTAGAACTACAGATATATTTAAAAAAATTAAAAATTAATAAAAACTATTAATAGTTATATTTAAAAATTTAAAAATTTAAAAATTTAAAACTATTAATAATTTACTATGTCTCTGTTCCCAAATTAAAATTTTATACATTTATATTTTAAAATTTTAAAAAATTAAAAAGCGGACTAAAATTTATTGGGTGATGCTAGATGTACACCCATAAAGGTATTCACCTCACCCGTCACATCGAGTGACGGATGAAATTTATCCCACCCCAGAGGATGGGGTGTAAGATGTACACCTCTTATGGAATGTATACTTATATATACCCCAAATTATTTAAGCTCTGCACGCTTTTACCGAATAAATATTAGAGAAAAGAGAGGTAAGTTATTCATACTGGAGCATGCTTTTTATCGTCGGAGTAACATAGCTCGGTGGCGATGTGCCACAGGAGGAGACTCTGGTCAAAGTCAACCTCCACGGACTTCATGAGCTTCCGTTCCTGTTCGTTCGAGAGCTTCAGCTTCTTGAGCGCCCCGGCGCCTCTTCGCTCGCACACCTCCTTTATCTTATTGTACCCTTTGGCCACGCTCGTCTCTGAATCCGCCGCCTCATTTATGTTCTCGTGTCCGTCGGCCTCGCTCGTCTCTGCAGCCGCCGCCTTATTTATGTTCTCGTGTTTGTCGTCCTCGCTCGTCTCTTTCGCCGCCTCCTTCAACTTGTCGAATATGAAGTCCTTCATCTCCGGCATCACCTTCTCGCGCCTCACGTAGAGAGTCTCGTCTAAAACTTCTTTGACCCCTACCTTTTCGGCGAGCCGGCTCACGGGCCGACTCCCGACCCACTTCGACACCCAGGCCCCGACCGGCTCGTCGAGACAGTAGCCGATGAGGCTCATCCTCGAAACCTTCTCCGACCACCTCCGCCGCTGCTGCTGCTGCTGCCGCTGCCCCTGCCGCCTGCCGGACACTGAGTTCTTGATGCATGTGGAGCACTCTTTGAAGAGCGGCTTGCCCAATGGGTTCTTGACGCATGCGGAGCACTTTTTGAAGAGCGGCTTGTCCGCAAAAGACACGCGGGCCCAGTCGGAGCAGAGAAGCATAACGAACGCTGCAATATCGAGCACAGCCGCGCCAGCCAGCAGTGTGTAGGTGATGATGATGTCGAGGCGCGTGAATCTGCGCTTGTCGGCGAAGAAGAATGCTAGGAAGGCAGCTGGGATGCATGCTGATCCGATCAGCCGGAGCACGTACCCGACCCGCC
This sequence comes from Tillandsia leiboldiana, assembly GCA_029204045.2. Lineage (NCBI taxonomy): Eukaryota > Viridiplantae > Streptophyta > Magnoliopsida > Poales > Bromeliaceae > Tillandsia > Tillandsia leiboldiana. The sequence continues at coordinate 4,665,492 of CM055075.1, forward strand.
TGTGCGCGATGGCGGCCTTCGTGAAGATGATGTCGTAGACGAAGCCGAGCTCGACCTCGATCAGCTCAAAGGCTTCGGTGGCCTTTAGCTCGAAGAAGAACTTTTGGCTCACCTTGCGCTCGTTGAAGCTGAGTATGAGGTCGGCGAAGAGGTATTGGAACGTTCGGTAGAGTTGGAAAGCGTTGGATTCCACGGGATCATCTTTTTTGAGATTTTGGCCGATCATGGGTTCGGTGGAATCAGGCGCGTTCTGGACGTCGATCTCGGCGGGCAAGCCAGCCTTTATTTTGGCGTCGTACTCCTCCATCATCTTTGCGTAGTTCGGGCCCGGGTCGGGGTCGTCGAGCATGGATTTGCGCAGGCCGTCGGCGCTCCCGCGGTAGAGGGAGTAGGTGCGCTCCGCGTACTTGATGATGCCGACGACGAACATGAAGGAGGAGGCGAGGATGAAGGGGTTGCTGCGGAGGGAGCAGAGGAAGACGGTGGTGGCGGCGAAGAGCTCGAAGAGGAGGCCGATGAGGTGGCGGGGCCAGAGCTCGTTGTCCTCGACGGAGAAGGCGGTGATGGTGTCGGGGCCCCCAAGGTGGAGGAGAAGGAACGGCGCCCAGAAGGCGAATATGACGGGGCTGGTGTTGCTGCCACTGCCACCGCTGCCGACGTTGGGCTTGGGGGAGGCGTGAGAGATCGCGGCGGTGGCCGAGGGGGTGGCGGAGGGGCCGATGTTGCCCATGGCGTTGAGTAGGAGGCCGAGGGCGAGGTCGGCGACCCAGTCGGCGAGGAGATACCCGGACCAGACGACGAAGCGGGTGAGGCGGGATGGGGAGGTGCGGCGGAGCGGCGTGACGAAGATAAGGAGAATTTGGAGGCCCAGACTGGCCTGCACGGCCACCCGGATCTCCCAGTTCGTGTCCTGCTGTGGAACTGGTGGCTCGAACCCCATCTCTCTCTCTCTCTCTCTCTATATATATATACCTTTCTCTTGCTCTTGCTTTTTAGCAGTGAAGTGAAGTGAATGTATTGCGCAGTTGAATATTTTTGGATGCTTCTTTTCCTTGAGTCGCCTATATTCTGCAGTTGAAATTACAGTATCTTTGTTAATTCTCCGTATACAAATGCATATATAATAAACCGACACCCCCAAGAAAAAAATAAATAAATAAAAGAGGAAAAAAGTAATAATAAAACAGAAGCTCACGTATATATTTAGTAGACGAGAAAATAAATAAAATACTAACTATTTATTATAATATATATAGAATTATAACTGTTAGTCCACAAATCAAAATCTTATCTTCAGGATTTAAACCTTTTTTGTTTTGAGTTTTAATAATTTACGAATTGTAGGGTGAGCATTGCTATTTATAATAGAGTACTGAATCTAAAAAAGGAGTAGGGTTAAAAAAAATATTGTATTTACCCTTAATAAAAATAATAAAGAAATGTAACTTAGATGTTAATCTTACATTTAAGTATTTAGTATTTTTTAAAAAAGAAGTAAGAATGCTATAAGACTACCGTAAAACTATTAGTCTCTGAATTAATAAAATATAAAATTTATATTTATTTTTAAATATACAGATAATATTACTAAAAAAATATTATTTTTTTATTTAATAAATAATAGTAGCCTAATTCACAAGAAAATTACCGAGGGTAATGCTATGCTTGTTAGAAAAATAATCGTACTAAATCTGTTTGTGATTAAATTATCTAACTAGTTTATGTTTAAATTTGAATAACAGAACTTATCTTTAATCGCTATGAAAATTTCAGAAATTATAGACGTATTTCCGTCCTTCGTGCGGATTAATCGGAGATACCATCCCAAGGTACGACCGGAACTTTCCTTCCTACGAGCACGACCGCAGAAGAGGTTGACGAAGTTTCTTTCAACACCCGATAATAAAAGAATATAAGAAAATAAAATCGAAATAAGAATCAAATATCTTTAAAAGTTTTTCTTTTTATTTCTCTTGCTTGTGTATGTGTATGAGTGTGTGTATATATTTGTAAACATGTATACAACACTATATATATATAGGTGTAAGGTGAATGTTGTCCAACATTCACATCACCATGATGAGAGCAATTAAAGCCCACATTGAGTGCAAAAAAACGTTCAAAATTAATTAGAAAATGAATAAAAATTAAATGATAATAAATGAGAATTAATAAAAATTAAAATTAACAATAAAATAATAAAAGTGATTATTGAGGGTTTTAGAAATTTTGAATATTATTCTAACAATCCCCCACAAAATTCAAAATTTTGAAATAAAAATTAAACTCAATAATTAAAATAGAATAAAATAAGATTATCGGATGTTTATACTATGTAATAGGTAAGGTGTCTTTAAGAGACTTAACCTCACTTAGTGTAAGCAATTTTCATCAGAAGGAATCGGAGTGAATCAGGTCTTGAACTACGTTCCTTTGACCCTGACTTCAACTGCCACACACACAGTACAGAATTCTCCGTCGCGAGTCTGTGCGTTAAAGGCCATGCACAGTACCTTGATTTTTCATAAGAATTTCTATGGACAACCCACATCTCATAGTCGCGGCCTTATACGAATATTCTTATATAGGTGGTCTCCTTCAGGGATGTGTGTAGAGTCACATCTCGCAAAATTATCGCCTCGGATTCCATTAAGAGCCATAAGCTCAACCTCAACCACTACACATAGCACAACTCACCATAGGGATGGAATTGGAACTAAAGTTCCTCTGAATAAACTGTAGAAAGTGCTCATTGGCCAACCTGACAGCTTGTTTTTACCACATTGAATCTTCTTCAAGGGATCTCCTATCACAAAGGTTGGGTTCCCACTGCAGGAAGGCTCTTTATGGGCAAAGTCCCATCCCCCTCGATGACTCTAGGACCTAAGTCCTATTCAGGTCTTTCGTCAAGCAATCTGCACGATTCTGTTCAGATCTGATAAAACTCAAAGAAACAATATCATAAGAAGTTAACCATCTAACAGATTTTTGTTTCAATTTAATATGTCGACTAGTCTTCGAATTTATTAATTTTTTTACAAAAATTAATTGCAGTTCGAAAATAGCACCGAATAGATATAAAATTAAACTAAATTAAATATATGAAAGTATGCTTTGTGCTGACTGGTTAAAATTTTTTTTATGTACAAACTTTGACTGCGGATTCAAATTCAGCTGCAAATAAATTCTATTATATATATATATATATATATATATATAAATTTACTATCGGATAATAATAATTAAAACAGTATTTTTTTTTATGTAGCAAACAGTAATATATATTGTAAAAAAATACTGTAGCAAAATAATTAAAACAGTAATTTTTTTTTTAAATAAGATTACAGTAGCAAAATAAATATACTGTAGCAAAAAAAAAAAACAGTATTTATTTATTTTATAAAATTTTTTTTGATTGTACTGTAGCAAAACAGTATATATATATATATATATATATATATATATATATATATATATATATAATATATATATAGATATATATATATATATATATATATATATATATATATATTCTATATATTTTTACTGTAGCTAAAAACAATAAATAAAATTTATTTTATATATATATATATTTTTTAAATCAAGAAAAGAGAGCAAATAACTTACAAAAATCTATATGCAATTAAAATTTTAAAATGCTTATTTCAATATGTTTAAATTTGAATGTTAAACATACTAATAAGTTGACAACAAAATTATATGTAATATGCAATATTTTTTCGGATTAGCACTAGTTAGATTTAATCAGAAACAAATCGGATTTACGCCTTACACTGTTAGAAAAATAATCGCACTATTAAATTATCTAACTAGTTTATGTTTAAATTTGAATAACAGAACTTACCTTTAATCGCTATGAAAATTTCAGAAATTGTAGATAAAAATAAACCGAAATAAAATTGATCGGGAAGCGTGCGAGGCATTGCCCTAAGGCGTATTTCCGTCCTTCGTGCGGATTAATCGGAGATACCACCCCAAGATACGACCGGAACTCCCCTTCCTACGAGCACGACCGCGGAAGAAGTTGACGAAGTTTCTTTCAACACCCGATAATAAAAGAATATAAGAAAATAAAATCAAAATAAGAATCAAATATCTTTAAAAGTTTTTCTTTTTATTTCTCTTGCTTGTGTATGTGTATGAGTGTGTGTATATATTTGTAAACATGTATACAACACTATATATATAGGTGTAAGGTGAATATTGTCCAACATTCACATCACCATGATGAGAGCAATTAAAGCCCACATTGAGTGCAAAAAAACGTTCAAAATTAATTAGAAAATTAATTAAAATTAAATGATAATAAATAAAAATTAATAAAAATTAAAATTAATAATAAAATAATAAAAGTGATTATTGAGGATTTTAGAAATTTTGAATATTATTCTAATAATGCTCAGTGAGAAGATGATCATCACATGATAACAGTCCCCATTTTATTTGAAAAGCAAGTGAGAAGATGATCGATGGGCAAGAAAAATAAAAAAACATTTACAATTAACTAACAGTGTTGCTTAGGAAAAAAAAAAAAAAAAAGAAAAAAAAAAAAGAAAAGATGTGACACTCTTTTATTACTTAATTTGCTTACAACCAAACTCCCGTAGCTCAAATAGATGTATATATACTTCAATTGGTGTATTGCTATTCCTTGTTCAATCGAGAATCGTACTTACAAAGAACTTGAAAATTTTCAGATTTAGTGAAGTCTACAGATAATTTTAAAATTTTAAAATTTATTAACTAGGTAAAAATAATATGAAAGACATGAAAATAATAAAGAGAGAGATATCAAGAGCTTGTCACCTGTTACCGATCACTAGATCTACAGCAATGAGCCTAATTGTCCTATGCGGGAAGGGTTTTAAAACCCCAAAAAGAACAAACACCGATGTTTCTAGAATACGAAAAAAAAAAAAAAATGAGAAAAAGATAAAGAAGAGAAAATGCTTAAAATATATTAAAGAAAAAGCGAAAGTAAAATGAAAAGAAAAAGAAGATCCTAAAAAAAAATAAAAAGAGCAAAGAGAGAAGAATAAAGAGAAAAAAAAAAAAGCCTAAACAAAATTTAAAAAGAAAAATAGGAAAAAAAAAATAGAGAACAACAAAATACCGAATAAGGGCTCAGTGCAATTCAAAGTTTTCCTTTTTAAAGTAAGACATGAGATTTAATGTTGTACACAAAACTGTCCTACTTTATTCAAGCAAAATGCTTTTGATAGTATGAAATTAGTATTTGTTATATATTTCTTTTTATCAATAGATGTCTAGAATTTAATAGTTGTAGGTAAAACAAGTACATAACAAATATTTTTAGAAACACAGCTGCTTTTGTATTTTTAAGTTATTTTCGATATTAAAACTTGTGAATTAACGATCGATTTTGTTATACTTAATTAATTTAAAATTTTTAAAATATCTAAAAAATAAAATTTGTAAGTTTTGATATTATTTACCTAGTGATTGAAGAGACCTAAAATTAATAATTTTAATAATTATTGTAAGCCGTTTGCAAATTTAATAATATAAAAATATTCAAATTGTGAAAAATTTTGATAGAAATGAGTTTAGAAAAAATGGTCTAATTGTTTATTATTATTATTTTTTTATCAAAGTTAAACATTTCAAAATCCAAGGTCTGAACAGATCGCCACACATATAGAAAAGTCTCTGTACAAACGGACAGAGTCTTCCCTATATATGCTTGGCTAGAAAAGTACATTCATTAGAGTAGATACAAACAGTAAATTAAAAATTAAATAGTCATATACTCTATTACATCTACAAAGTTCCATAAATATATAATATGTCCACAGTCCTAGATATCCACAACTAGTCATCCAACACAGTTCTAAATATCCACAACTAATCATCCAACACAATCCTAAATATCCACAACTAAGATGATAGAGAAAATAAACATAGAGTCCAAGGACGAAATCAATATACTAAGTCATAACAATCAATGATCTGCTAGGGACAAATCTATCGCGTCTGCTCACCAGGTCGTCCCAGAATCCCAACACCAAACTGACCTGAAAAATGGTCACCCGAGGATTGGAGACACATCATAAGTATATCCCAGTGGGCACGAGGGGCCGAGAAATAGCAAGTCGTACCTACTGGATACTATAATAAGCGGATAAACAAAAGCTAGAGATAACAAATATGAATAATCAACTGAGCATGCTAGAAAAGTAAACAAGTATAAGATAGGTGAATAAATAATGCATCAAAACTAGAAATACAAGTATACCCAATCTTACGCCATTGTTGGTCCCTAGGACTTCAGGCTAATACCGCTCTGGAAACCAGTTTGCTATCATAACCCCAACGGGCTCACGGGTCAATGTGACCTCTCTACCGGTAAAGAACACCACTGCGGGTAGCTAATCCGTTGGTGTGCGCGACTGAAAGCTGGCTCAGCGGCGATCATAATGCTGATGCTCAAACCACGGTCTAAAGACCAGACAGTCGGCGAAAAGTCGAGGAAAATCCCCACTGTGATACAGACACTGAAGTATATCATGCTAACTACTGAAACAGTAACTCCTATTCTAAACATGCAGTGAAGAATAGAGAATGGTATAGAACTGAGCTAGTGACCATACAAGTATGGTATATGTCCAGATATGTATAACTACTGCTGGAAATAAAAGCATAATAAAAGCTCATTTGTGGGTTCAATGCTACAAAGAATCAAAGGGGTCGATCCTACTACGGTACCCATAGGGCCGAAATGATAAAATGTGGACCGAAGATAACCCACCTCAAGGCAGACGGTCGCGATATCCGCTGGACGGATCACGGGCTGGCTCCTGGCGGCTAGGACCTACAATTGTATCACGTGTCAATACAGGATTCATCCACAATTCTTGAAATGCGCGATTAGCGCGAAACCCGCCGATAAATCGATAATTTTGTCGATTTACGGGTCGTTAAGCAAATCCCGCTCAACGAAAACCCTCGGAACCCAAACAAAGGGTCCATAAATCATATAAATACTGCTTACAGCTTTCCACCTTGTTACATTTATAATTAGACCCCTGGACTTTTCAAAATTGCATAATATTCATGTCTTTTACCACTAAATAAGCTTTAACTTTTAATCCAGAAATCTTTAAACCAATCCAATTTACCTGCAACTAGGTTTTGATGTGCTGGACCTCATGCTCACATTTTGAGAGCAAGTTGGGCAGCAAAAACACAAGTTGGCCCATGACCAATGTGCATTGAGAGCACAAGTTGGCTACACTTGCACCTACACTTGACCATTTTCAATTTTAATGTGAGTATCATTCTTAGGGACCCAAAATCCATTAGAGGCTCACCTCTGGAACTCAGCAAAGTCACCCAATAACTTGTAGTAGCAATGTGACCATCTAAGGCTTATATATAGGACTTGGTTTTGGTTACTTGCCAATCCAGGGACTCTAGACAGGATCTAAGGTGAGCATTGTTTAGAGGACATCACAAAAACTTGGGGGCTCACCTGAAGAAGGTTGCGGGGCTGCTGGTTACTCTGTTGGAGCAAGATAACCTTGCTTTTTCTTTAATGGAGCTCAAGGTGGCCGAACCCTCACTCCACTCGGTCAAGCTTCAAACCAAGGTAAGCAAGAGCTTCAGGGGACTCCCAGAGGTGGAAGGAACATCACCCCACCATGCTTGCACCTCCCCGCACGCTGGTCGGCCGAGGAAGAAGAAAAAGCAAGCTTAAGAGGTCATTAATGGCAAGTTGGGATTTATCCCGCATGGGTCGCATGCAAAGGGTCTGGAGGAGTGCCCAGGGTATAAGAAGACTTACCAGAGGTTGGCCGGCGCCGGAGGAGCGACGGCGGCGACGGGGCGGAGTTGCTCGGTCTAGCCAAAGAAACCGCAACCTAGGGCTTCCTCTACCGGCCACTACACCGCACCAAAACCCCCCAAAATTTGTGGGTAGTCTTCTGGGGACTAGCAGAGGATGCTGATCAAGTTGGTTCCCCCACAGAAGACCCGAAGGCGACGCGCAAAAATCCTTTCTTCAACTCGCCGGTAACCGGAGGTCCATGGACCTCGGGGCTTGGCCTGGAGGGTCCTCGTGGTGTCAATAGAAGGTTGGTGACGTCCAGGTTGCAAGAAAATCGACGAAAAATGGAGGTTGGCTTACCTCGGTTTCAAGAGGAAGAATGAATGAATGAAGGTCTTCCCGGCGGCGTGCGGCGGATCCAGACACCGACGCTCCACGAGCTGAGTCTCTAGAGGTAGATGAACTTCCCAGGAGACCACAGGTGCAAAAACCAAATCCTTTGTGCAATCCTTCTCCACTCCAACCTGAGTTCCAAGAAAAAAACTTTGCTTCTTCTCCTATTCCGGCAAGGGGAGGCAGCGGCCGGCAGCGTAACGGTCGAAGTAGGAGCAGAGGGAGGTGAGGAGTTCTTTGGTGCAGTTGGGGTGCTAGAGATTTGAGTTAGGGTTCATAACAAAACCCTAACATGCATTTGTATACTATTTGTAACAATATGCCAACTAATGTAATATCACGACCTATCTTGTATTTATTTTAATTTTTTTTGAATAAATTAGTTATTAGGGGAAATAAATCATCGTGTTTTCTTGTGTAGATCGTCGTGGTTTGCTGATATTTTTCTGGATTAGAGCGCGAAAAATACGGTGAACAGCAAAGCGACCGGATCTGAAATCCGACTTACGGATCTCCCGGAATGGGGTTTTGAAGGTCTCGGTATTCGTGGTGTGCATCGAAATCCGTGCTAAGTGATCGGCATGCTTTTCGAGGAGATTAGGATTTATCTCTTTATATATTTGGATTAGGGGTTTATTTGTACGTATAAGAGAAAGAAATTAATTATATTATTTAATTAATTACCCTTCAAGAAAAGAAAACCCTAATCGGATAGAAAAGAGAGAAAAAGAAAGCGGATCTCCGATCTTCTTCGATCAACACGCCGGAAGCCGGGAACGACACGTTACCGTCAACGGGGAGCGGATCCGGATCCTCACTTTCGCGAGGAACAAGAACGGATCGTCTTCTCTGATAGATCAATGTAAGCGGCGTTTATTTTCTGTGTTTTCATCGTTCTTGGTTTGGCGTTTTTGGCTTTTAGGGTTTCGCCGCTTTTTGGTTCGGATCGCTTGTGCCGTTCGTTGTGCCGCCGCCGCGATGCCCTAGAGCACTGCCGCCGCGATGCCCTAGAGCACTGCCGCCGCGATACCCTAGAGCACCGCCGCCGCGGTGTACGGATGCGTCGCCGCTGCGAGACGCCGCCCGCACTGCGCGCCGTGAGGGGGAGGGCGTGGGGCCGCGCCGCTCGCGGCGCCGCGCGGGCTGGTGCCGCGCGGGGCCGCATCGCGGGTGGCGCCCGCGCGGGTTGGTGCCGCGCGGGGCCGCGCCTGTGGTGACCCAGATCTCCGCAGGGCTTCTACAGTGCGATTAGCAGCTTCTGGAGGCCTATGTGGCATGTCGGCGGTGTTTCTGCACCAATTTGGACTCAAGTGATGGACTTCGGGTGTATAATGGATCACGTGAGTGATCGGAGGACCCCGTCGGATGTTTTGACGTGGTTTCGCGCGCTATGGTTATTAAAATTGGACTCAGCGCGAAATTTGAGTAAAGAACACTTCTCCGGGAATTTTTGGCAAATTTTAGAAGAGGAATTTGGCAAATCGGACTTCGGATTTGGATTCAGCGCGCGAAAACGGTCAAGATGGACTATTTACTTGTATTTTTCGGAGCCCGGATGACCCGGCACGGATTTCGAGGTGTTTGGTACTGTTCCGGCCGCCGGAGGGGCGCCGGCGGCGGCGGCGGCGGGCGGCGGAGCGCGGCGGCTGGCGGCGGCGGAGGCGCGCGGTCCACCGCGGAGGCGTGCACCCGGGGGGCTGGCCACGTGGCGGCTCCCAGTTGGCGGGCGCAGCAGGCGCGGTCCACGGGATCGTCGCGGGTGCACGGTGGACCGGGTGCGGACACGTGGCTGATTTTGGTTGGCGGGTTCTGGTGCGCGCGGTCCACGCGACGGGAGGCAGGTGCCTCGGGGCGCGTGCCCGACGTGCGGCAGCGGGAGGCGCGGTCGCGCACGTGGGCGCGGCGTGGGCGCGGTCGGGGGCGACGTGGGGGCGCCACGTGGCGCCCCGCGGTTGGTCGGGTGCAGCTGCGCACGCCCGCGTGTCGGGACACGTGGCGCTGCGCAGTTGGCGGGCGCGCGTGCGCCGGGCGCAGGCGGCGTCGGCGGGACGCGTGGCGGGCCCTCGGGCTTTCGGGCGCGCACAGTGTTGGGCCGGGCCCAACACTGTAGCGGCCCGAATGTTCCGGGCGCCCGGAACTTTGGCCCAAAAGTCCAAAGTCGGATTTTTGGGCTGGGCCTATAAATAGGCGGTTGGCTGGGGCTTTTTGCCCCCTTTCCCGAGCTCCCTTCCTCTTGCACCCTTAAGCAAAGATGGAGATCTTTGTGCTGCGCATCATCTGGCGGAGGCCCGGATTTTTTGGAAGCCGCGGCATCGACGACTTCGGCATCGGAGCGCAGTGTGGCGTTTTTTCATCGGAGGCCCGTTATCGTCGCAGTTTGATCTGAGAGGTCTACAGAGCTACTCCGTCAGTATTTTTGGACGATTTCTGCGGCGTTGGAATCATGAGAGGTACGTCTTCGATTTTCGTGTTGATCATCTTGCTGGATTCAGAGTTTATGACACGGTTTTCGAGGCATTTCTAAGCCGCTGTTTTCTGGTGGAGTTTTTGGACAGCGGCCCCTTGCCGGAATTTTATCTCCGCACCCGAGTGTCGGATCGAGACGAGCCTATACACTTTTTGGATCCACTCGTCGCAAGGATTATCATTGTATTTTTCCGGGATTTTTTTTGAGGCTTGCCCGAAGGTATACTATTCCCCTTTTATCTGTGTTTGAGTTTACAGTTGTGTGGTTGTGAGTGTTTGCGCACCTGTACTGTGGAATTTGTAACTCGGCCTACGGGGCTCGGATTTGGGCGTGCAGGTACCCGTTTCGAAGGTCTCGACGAGACGCTCGCTGTGCATTTTTATTGGAATTTTTGGAGTTCGTTTTACAGGTGGAAATTTCGCATTAAGGGGACTGTTCCCAGCAGATTTGTGATGCTTGGATTTTATGGAATTAAGTGTAACTTTGGGTTGTGTTTTTGTACCCAGGAGGTATTGATCACTGTTCCTGTATCGTTGGATTGGTGGGTGTGTAGAGATATCTATTTCTGGACTGTCTCAGCTGTGCGACTCCGGACAGTTAGCATTTTCAGGTGGGTGGCCTTGTCTCCAAGATTGACGGACTGTGCTTTAAATCTGCTATAGTAGGACTATGCATGATAGTGAAATGCTTGTGCAGCATGTTAGAATGTAGGAATTGCTATTCCTTGTATTATCTGATGGTATTGTCATCTCCTTGCTTTCTACCATCTGTAAATTATAGTTATTGGAACTTGACCTAGCACCCCGTCATATGTTGCATGTGTAACCAGACTAGTAGAAAACCCTCACTTGGGCTAGGGTTATTTCTGCTTTAGACATCCACACTTCTACTTTCCTGGACATAGTGTTCTTCCTCGCCCGGGTAGTGGGCCGAGTGGTCAGGAGTTATCTTTTAGTGCGGGATGCATGTTACACTCGTGCTTGGGAGCAGAGTGGAGTCTGGTAGATGTAGTTGGTTGTTCATCTGTAGCGGGAGCTGTTTGGGTAGACGGCGGTCCCGAGATGTTTTATTTTTCTTGTTTTATCTGTCGCCGCTGTGTTAGTGGCAGCGGTAGATCAGTGTTAGCAGGACCTTAAACCCAGAACCTTTTTGGACACACATATGATTTTTGTCAACCAAATATTTTCTTCCAAGCATCGTAGGGTCGCCTGAGTCTGTTCCTGTTTGATTGGACGAAGGCATTAGCTCTTCGAGGCTTATATGTAAAACTTGGTTTCAACTGTTTTCCTAAAAAGAACTAAAAATCATTAAATATGAATTTCTTACAGATCAGATGGCTTCAGTAAGAAATGTCACCTTTTTTCTATAATTAACCACCCGAGATGATTCGAGTGGTCTGGGTTTTAAGGTCTGCATTCTTCTTGGGACGAGATCAACGAGAGGCTATGCCTAAAGCCTGTTCTTATTTGATTTGGATTGTAGGTTCTAGTCTTTCGGGGTTTCCGGACCCTTCCTCGTGTCAGTGGTTGCAATGTTGGCCTGTTGAGGCAGTTTCTCGCAGTGGATGCGACTTTGTGCTATGAGTTGGTAGAGTGTGATCTAGAGGTTGTTTTCCTGATTTAGTGGTGGAGGTGGTTCTCCCACTTAGCCCTGAGGATCTTGGGGTTCTGGCAGATCGAGTCGTGGAGGTTTCCCGACTCAGCCATGGTCGTGCATTTATCAGATTGAGTCGTTGAGGGTTCTCCGACATAGCTGTGAGAGTGTTTTGGACTATTCCTGTTCGAGTCGAGGTCCTTTTTCCGACTGAGTTGTGCTTGAGCTTGGAGTTACCGATCTTTTTGATCGTGGATCATTGCCTGCATGAGCCACATTTGAGCTTGACAGAGATACTTTACAGAGATACTTGAGATGGGTTACTTTTTACTCGAGCGGGTCGCTCCCCTCGAGTGCCACTCCGGAGTAGGCGAGACCGGGTTGTGTACCGGCGTGAGATTGAGCTTTTCTATCGCGACTTGTCGTTGCATTTGTCCCTCTGGCTGTGCTGGTGTTGGCAGTCATGGACGTCCTACGTAAGTCCGCTCCTCCGGGACGTAACGGCAGTAGGTTGGCGCAGGCTTGACTGGACCTGATGAGGCAGTCAGTTCAGATTGGGTGATCAGAGATGAGAGTTAGTTGTGGCATCATGTTCTTTCTGTTCCACTCCTTGAGCATCTAGGTAGAGGCATAGTAGCTGTAGAGTTTACTTTTCCAGCTTTCCTTACAGCACTGCTTTTGTTACTTTATGCCTCTAGTGGACTTAGTGGGCAGACCGTCGGGCTTGTTGGCGGCACCCACTGAGAACTACTTGGGACGTAGTTCTCACACCCGTCGTGGTGTCTTTTCCCACAGGAACTTCTACTCTGGTTCCTGTTGTTCCTGTTGCTGATCCTTCTGACCGAGCGAGGGAGTCGCGAGCTAGTTCCCTACCCGTCGTTGGAGTGTAGCGGTACCCCTTCAGAGGAGAGCTTCAGTAGATTAGTTATTTTATTTTCCTTCTTTGAGAGACTGTTGTAGTGAGGATTGTTGTATTGAGAGCCTGTACACTGATGTATTTATTGGAGATACCTCCCGGTTGAGTTCTGAGTTTGTATATGAGGATATTGTATGATTATCTTTTTGGGAGACGGACATTGTTGTATTATTTCCAGTTGTACAGTGATTGATTTAGTTATACAGCAGACTTTTTATTTTTAGCTCTGATATCTGTTTAGCTGTAGTACTTCTCTTGCAGGTAGGACGCTTCGCCTATGCGGGTTTGGCATAGGTGGCGGATCTGTTGGCGAGCCGGGTCGCAGTTTCGACCCCGGGGCGTGACAGCGCCGCTTGTGGCGCCGCGCGGGCTGGTGCCGCGCGGAGCCGCGCCACTTGCGGCGCTGCGCGCGGTCGCCGCCGCCGCCGCCGCCTCTCGGTTTCCGCCGTTACTTTTACGTGTTCGGGACCTCGGTTCTTCACGGGCAAGTCTAGTCTTACCTTTTGCGTTTTTGGGGACTTTTAGGTTCGGGTGTCGTTCGAGGGCGCGGGTCGACTTCTGGTGTTCCGGTCAACGCGTTCTGAGGTGGGTACCCCCTTTTTAGTCGTCTTTGGAGTTTGAGTCTAGTTTTATTTTGTAAGAGTAAGGCGATTACATTCCTGAAATCTTGTCTAATCCCCCTTTTGCATAAGTATTATCATTATACTTTGATCATGTCACTATGCTCATGGCTGCTTCACGCACACCAGCGGTTTGGCCACCGCACTGGTGTACTTTTTCGGAGATGTGGTACGTTGACCCGTGAACCCCCACAAGGTGACGTAGTGTGGGCCCCTGTAGGTGGGGGGTTAAAAGCACCAAGGTGAGAGCGGTGTGTAGCTCTGAGGTAGGTGCTTAGAGCGGTGCGTATTTCTGAGGCAGGTGCTCAGTTCTGATTTTTTACAGGGGGTTGCGATTGACTACATTAGGGGGAGTGGGGATGCTCTGGTCTTTCGGTTTGCGATACTCTTAGTTGTTTTTAGCATCTTGCACTCTTTACGTTACTCCTTACTCTTTGTGTCACTGACTTCCCACACTGTGACAGGTTCGGGCAGGGGTGGGATCGGGGACGACGATGAGATTGCGACTAGAGGATTGCAGCCTCGTTCTGTGGCTAGTGACCTTTTCCTTTTTGCCTTTGATTAGTTCGGTTAGTTAGTGAGCATGTGGTTTCTTTTATTGTGGATGATGTGGATGTTGGAATCTTGTGATGAACGGTTTCCTTTATTTTTTTCTTAGTTCGGCCATTTTCAAGTAAAGAAAGGGTTTGCGAAAATGATTTTGAAAAGAATAGGTGTCGTGTGGGCACCGTCTTATAAACCCGTGGATTTATCCTTTCAAAATGTTGATGGCCTCTTTAGTTATTGAATATGATTATCTTCTTCCTCTACTCGGCTGATTGACTGGTGTGGTTAAAGTGTAACTTGGGAATTGCGACGCCGTGCATATACAAAGGCGACTCCGTCCGTTTGCGGAGTGAATTCGTATGTGTGGCGGGTCTGGGCACGTGCCGGAGGGGGGGGGGGGGGGGAGATGTTTTCAAAAATATATATATTACACATTTTTCCGCTTAATTAAACCCCCGGGGCGTGGCAACTAGTCCCTCAACCTACAATATTTAAGGTTAGGTCCTCTACTGTAGATTGTTTTTGCAGCAATACCCCCTCACCAAGAAGTTCCATTGGATTCCGCGCATAAAATATAGGGGTTTAGATGCAAATACGCCATTTTTTACCTTTTTCGTGCTCTTCGAGACAACCAGGTCGTCAAACTGAAAAACGAACATGTCACGCCCCGAGTTCGAAAAACTGCGTCTAAATTTTTTTTTTTTTTTTTTTTTTTTTTCAAATCAGAGTTTTAAAACCAAGCCAGGGCATGACAGACCGCCACATATATAGAAGAGTCCCAATCCCCCTTGGGATTGAGCCTTTTCTATATATGCACGGCTAAGCTTTTACAACAACATCAGAGTAGTCTAAACTACGTATAACTAAAAGATATTACAACAACTAAAACAATTAATTACAACTTGACAACTGATAATAAAAATAACGGCTGTCCAGGGTCGATTGCTAACACGGAATCTCACCAACACGTCCCGACATCCCAGCACCCGATCGACCTGAAAAATGGTCACCCAGGGGGTGTGAGATACACTGTACATGTATCCCAGTGGGCACGATGAGCCGAGAAATAGCAGATCGTACCTACTGGCATACAATACTAGAGGATAGTAAAAATCAACAAGTTAGGTAAGCATGATTATGAAGCGTATAATTAATCAGTAAAGCATAGATAGATCTCAACGGGAGTATGCTGAATAAATACTGAAAGGAACTGAACAATCAAAAATAGGAAAGCATGCTGAACAGGTACTATGCATCAACAACTGAAATAACAAATTACCCAATCATAAGCCACCATATTGGTCTACAAGACCTCAGGGAAACTGCCCAACCTAGCACCAACCTGGCTGACATTCCCCTCTTTGGGGGTCACGGGTCTTTCAACAAACCACTTTACCGGTAAAGAACAAAGCACACGAGAAGCTACCTCGGATATGTTCGTGAAGTACAGCGGTGCGGGCGATCAATGTGAATGCTCAAGCTCACGGTCCACAGACCGGGTAATCGGCAACAAGCCGGAAAATCCCCACTGGGATGCAACAGTAGTATGCCAACAGAATCTCAACTCAAATGATCAACAACAAGCCAAAACAATCCAATCAAGGATGCAATATCAGAATCAACCGAATCTCAACTCACATGCAGGAATAATCATCAACTAGTCCAATCAAGGATGCAATATCAGAATCAACTGAATCTCAACTCATATGCAGGAATAATCATCAACTAATCCAATCAAGGATGCAATATCAGAATCAACTGAATCTCAACTCATATGCAGGAATAATCATCAACTAATCCAATCATGCAAGACTAAACACAATTTTGTTTTAAGAAAACCATTTTGAAAACAGGTTTTATGTCCAAACCTCAAAGAGTTATGCCTTTGTCCTATCAAACAAGAACAGACTCAGGCGACCCTGCGATGCTTGTTTAAAAACATTTGTTGAAAAATCATGTGTTTAGTACTTGATCAACAGGCTCAACCATCTAATGACCAAACAGGCATGGCAATGTCCAGGATAATGATATAAATACTGGACGCAACTAAGATCAATCATGCAAGGCATCATATAATCAGGTAACTAATAAAGATCATAAATCAGGCATATAGCAGTATAAAACTGATCAAAAGGAAGGCAGGCTCAAATATACATCTAGGCAACAAGAACAGGGGTCCAACCAATACAATACCCCAGAGGGCCGAAATGATAAAGCCCGGACCGAAGATAAACCCACCTGTCGTTTTGCAGGCGACTAAACTGTATCGACTGACGTTCGAAAACCAGAGGCAAACCGTGCCAACCTGAATCAAAAATACTGATCAGGGGAAACTCAAACCCGACCAACAACTTACCTAGACCCGAATAGCAAAGTCTGACTTTAATTTAAAACGTTGAAATGTTCCAACAACCACACTCGACGATATCACTTGACTAGTTAAAACCATATGGTAATAAAATTACCAAAATGCCCCTCCCGGGAATTCCCTTTTGGATTTCTGGGAGACTCGGCTTTAACCCCTTGCCGCTGGCTCAACCAGATTCTACTGGGACTCAACAGTCGGCTAGGCGGAACCGCCGCAATTTCCCGAATTGCGCGATTGCCACCCGGATGCCGTTAAATCGACGATTTTGCCGATTCTCGGACCGATATCCGATTTCCGCTCAACGGGAGCCGTTGGATTCCTAACGAAAAGTTTAGGAATCAATTACACACTGCCCTAGGAAGTACACAATGCTACAATTGCGTTTAGACCCTTAAGGTTTTCAAAAACCGCACTTTTAATGCATTTTTATTTCTTTGGCTCAACGAAACACAAATCCGACGCGAGCATCGCGTCCAGTGACCCCAAATTAGCCAGGAGCTCACTGTCACGGCTTCGCAAACAGCCCAAAACCAGGACTTAGGCCAAACACTAATCCTAGAGCTTGACAACACCATAACTTTAGATTTCTTGTGCCAATTGCAAATCTGCTTGAGCCTTTTGCTCAAAGCGATTTAAGAACCCAGGGGCTTGCCCAAAGTGCAGCCCAGATCTGCTGGATCAAGCAGATCCAAGTCCCAAGCTCTCTAACATGACAACAATGCTCCATTCACAATTCCACACAGATCTGCTTTGATCTGAAATGAGCATCAAGCTCAGGGGATAAAATGAAGCAAGTTTCATTTTATAATCGAAGCCAAATTCCATTTAAAAACTCACTGTGGCATTTCATCAAACACCCTGTGTGCACAATTGCTTAACAACTACTAAACTAAATGCCCGAGCTTGTTCTCTGCAGATGCTGCACCTGGGCCCATATAACTTGGAAGTAAATGTACCATGGAGTTGCAGGAGCAACCCCAGCAAACCTGGGCCAACCCCACAGCCTCGGTTAGCCGCAGCTCGAGGAAGAAGATGAAGCTCAAGCTTCAAAATTTGTGACCATTCAACCTGAGCTTCTGGGACCCAACCACTTGCTCCAATAATCCCCAAAACCCAAAACCAACTTACCTGAACCCGTACCCGCCGACAGGGCACGGCGGCGGCGGCGGTGGAGCAAACTCAATTTCGAGCTTCACCACCTCTAATGGTGATTTTCTCCAGAGGCTGCATGAGGAACTTTAACATGCATGGATAGTTTCTCCATGATCCCAGCAAGCTTCCTGTCCACTCCCTACCTGCCAGAGATGGCCGGAACGCCGGCAACCGCAACTAGACCCATTTTCGGGTCAACCATGGCCGCGCCACCCTCGGGCTGCATGGGAGCCATGCAACTGCATGGACTGAGTCATCTCACTCCCAGAAAGCTTCCCGGGCAGGTGACCGGCGGTGGAATGGCCTGCCGGCGCCGGAGCAAAAAGCTCGGCCAAGGTATAAGAAAACCCGAAACTAGGGTTTCGATCTGCAACCAATATACTTAAACTCCACCAAATTTGGTGGAGATGATCCTTAGGTCCTACAGAAATTTTCCATCATTTTAGTTTTCAATTTGATCCACGGGTTGTGGAGATTAGTCGAGGCGGAGCAATTCTAAGGTTCCGGCGAGGAGTTTTCTCCCGCCGGCAACCTACAGTGCATGGGGGCTCGGGGCTGTGCAGGGAGCATCCCTAGGGCCTAACTAAACTACTGTTAGGGGTCTCGGGTTCATGCAACCTGTGGTTTAGAGTAACTCACCTCGCCGGAGTTGTTGAAGAAAGGAAGAAGCCGGTTCTCTTCCCCCTCCTTCGCACGGCCACAGTAAGCTCCGGGGTGATCCTCAGATGCAGGGGAACACCACAGGGAACTCAAAAACCCAACTTGTTCAACTTTGTTCCAAGCTTCTACTTCTCTCTCTCTCTCTCGGATCTCACCTCGGGTTGGCCTCCATGGAGATAGTTCCTCAGCCATTCCCGCACCAGAGTTATAAAGAATAACTCCTGGGAGTTATGAAAACTCAAGAGTCACCTCGTGTAACTCTCACACGAGTAGGCCAAGAGACAAGGTGGAGTTTAATGCTATTTTTACAAAATTTCAAAGAACCCCCTACACTATGATCCCTAAACCCTAAGGACCCAATCTGTAGGTAACAAATGCACCCAGAACCTTAGTTAATAAGTCTCTTTAAATTTGACACATAAAATATCAAGGTTTTTGCAAAAATACCCGCTTTTTCGGCGTATTTCACGCACTTCGAGACAAACGGTTCGTCGAATTGCGAAACGGACTTCACCACGACGTCCGGCTCGTCGAGACCTATCAGATAGTGCCCTTGCTTGATCGATTCGGTGCACAACTAAATTCTCAGGCCATAATCTTCTTTATGTTGAATAACGACGCACGCATTTCGATGCACCCGGATCGCCAAACGCGAAAACCGTCAGTGCCATTGTGCTCAGAACGTCAAAATAGCTAGGATTGACTACTCATACCCCTATGTCTGGGGTCCAGACGGCGAAACAGCCGACGTCGGTCGAGAGGGGATTTAAATCAGGAGTTACTATTCACAACTTAAGTTGTGGGGCCCACTTTTCTTTCGCTGTTTTGCAGAAGATCCGACCGTTGGATCGAAGACATGTGAATATCAACTTTTCATGTTTCGACGAGACGGTCGCAATGGTGATCTCAGATTTTCGAGATCAGGTCCCGATCAAAAGTCGGTATTTTAGGGCCACTATTACTCTAATAATTTCCCATTTTTGCCATTTAAATAATCCAGAAAATTATTTAAACTTAAATTTTGGATTTTAAAAATTACGGTTACTACAGAACACTACCATAACGTTCGGCTCGACGAAACCTATCGAGTAGAGATTTTGGTTTGCCACGTTCGATCCTCTATAATTTTAAAATCCATAAAATACACTGGGGTTACTTAGTGCGGCACGCTTTTCGAGGACTTCGGCTCATCGAACATAAATTCCGTCAGCGCCACTGCGCTTAGAACGTTGAAGCCATTCAAATCGTGTAGTAATCATGAATTTTAAAATTTGAAATTTGAATCTAATTATGATTTTTGGGGAAATTATTAGTCAGGAAGTGCAAATTTGCACAGTTTTCGAGGAAACTGTATTCCGACTTCTAGATCCGAGTATGATCTCGAAAATCTAAAATTGGCAGTAGATTCGTCTCGTCGAATTGATTAAAAATGATGTAAACCAATTTTCGATCTGACGGTCGGATCGCCTCGAAATCAGCGAATAGAGTAGTGGGGGCCATAACTTAAGTATGAATATAGTAACCACTAACTTAAATCCCCTTTCGGCCAACGTTGCCCGATCGACCGTCTGGAGTCCGAATCGGACGGTCTAGATACTCGATTTGAATGATTTGGCCATTCTGAGATCAATGGTGTAGTCCATTTTTATGTTCGACGAGCCTAGGACATCAAAATGCGCGCCAAACTGTAAAATGCACTGATCATTATGGATCGGGAATTTATTGGGGCACAAACTCGAGAAACCAAATACGCTACTTGATTGGTTTCGTCGAGCCGGACGTCATCACGAAGTCCGTTTTTCAATTTGGCAACCCTAGTGCCCCGAAATACGTAAAAAATAGTAAAAATAGTGGTATTTTTGCAATAAAGTCCATATTTTATGCACCAAATTGATTGGGACTTTTTTAGAGAGGGACATCTATGCTATTGTCACCCACAATAGGGAGCTTGGGGTCTGGAATGCTTTTGTAGAGGGACTTATTTGCAAAATATCCAAATTCATGCATTAAGAGCAAAGTGGGCTCTTGGGACTTTGTGCATAGGCATTCAAGACAATGACTGAGCTCTGAGGTGCCCTTCCATCTCCCTCAGCATTTCCCAAGCACCCCAGCCCTTCCCGGGGTCGCTGGTGGCCGGAAAACCAAGCTCCAAGGAGTATAGGTCTTGGGCTCGGGTGAGGAAGGAGAAGACAACACCAAACCTCACCCTCTCCCTCACCGAGCCCTTGGAAATACTCTGCTACCAACTGGGAGTGCGCCCGTGGAAGGTCGAGGTGCGCCGTGGCCGCGCGACGCCAGAGAAAGGAGCCGCTTCTTCCTTCTTCTCCAACTCCGGCCAAGGTAAGGTTTCTTTTATCTCTCGGTTTCTTGGCCCGAGACCTTTGGAAGTAGTTTCCTCGTGATCCGAGGACTCTTCCAGCCCAGCCCCGAGGTCTGGAAGTCGCAGATAGGCCGGCGGTGAAGTTGCACTGCCGGAAAACCGCTTCTTACTCCGCCTCGAGCAACCACCGCTCTCGACAATTTTTCCCGGGATCAAGCATGACCAGCTCCTTCTGTTGGATGATTTCATGACTCCCACCAAATTTGGGAAGAGATGATGCACTGTGGAGGTGGTGCGGCCATGCCCTATTTTTGGGATTTTTATGGCTCGGCCGAGCTTGCTGCTTCGGCGTCGGGGCGGCCTTCCACCCCAGGCCGCACACCCAGGAAGCTTCATGGTGTCATGAGGGACCCATTGGTGCCCTTGTATGTGACCCATGTAAGCCGGATGCGGATCCGCCATTAGAGGTCCATGGTTGGCCGCGTTAATGGCGGTCGGCCATCCGCCGCCTCCCGCCGGCAAGGTGATACCCAGACCTTCCCTAAATGATTCCAGAAAGCTTCGGGTGTTGTCCTTTGCACTCGAAAGTCATTGGTTTGGGTTGGCCCAAACTTGAAGCTTCAAGGTTGCCGCAAGCTATTGCTCCGGCCACCCATCCCCGCCGTTTGCCGGCGCTAAGGTTGGAGGTCCGCCTGGTGGTGCCCTCGGGTCATTGGTACTGGTGCTTGCCTTAGAAACCCACAAGATCTCGAGTTGGAGCAAAGTGCTCCAACTCGGGCATTAATGGCTTGGCCATGGCCGAGCTTGCTCCCTGCACTGTTTCGGCCAACCTGCACCACCCATATGGTGAGCCCCTGACTCCACATGTTCCCCTGAGCTTGATGCTCACTTCAGAACCAAAGATGGCTGAGTGGATTGTGGTGTGGAGTCACATTGGGCCATTTTGTGTGTGGGCTCTGGTTATAGATTTTATCACTAGCTCAGTTATAGATTTTATATACTGTTCTTCACTGCATGTTTAGTATAGAAGATTCAGTTTCAGCATATGGCATGATTTTATCTCGGTATCAGTGTCCCACTAGGGATTTTTCGGCTGTTTGCCGATTACCTGGTTTTGGATCGTGAGTTTCAGCATCAGCATTTTGATCACCACTGAGCCAGCTTTCAGTTATGTACACCACGGACTAGCTATCCACAACGGTGTTCTGTACCGGTAGAGCGGTCACATCGACCCGTGAGCCCATGGTCACACAGGTGTGCATGGGTTATGATAGTGCATTTAGCCTGAGGTTCTGTGAGACCAATAGTGACATTTGGCTGAGGTTCTGTGAGACCGATAGTGGTATTTGGCCTGAGGTTCTATGAGACCAATAGTAGCATCTGGTTGGGTACTTTTGTTTCTGAGATTGATGCATGATTTGCATTGTTACTTCAACATTTATTAGCATGACTGGCACACGATTATTGGTACTCCTTGTTTACAGCTTTGATATTTATGATTATCATACTTGTTCTGTTCTATGGCATGATCAGTATTATTGTTCATTGGGATTGACCAGGATTATCTGTTTGCCAGTTATTTCATGATTGTTATCTATCTCCAGATTATACCTTGTTTTGTTATCCGCTTATTATGGTATCCGGTAGGTACGACTTGCTATTTTTTGGCCCGTCGTGCCCACTGGGATACATTTATGTTGTATCTCACACCCTTGGGTGACCATTTTCAGGTCAGTCGGGTGCTGGGATGTCGGGACCTGTTGGTGAGACTGTCATGATAGTGCTGACCATTCTGTCACCCTTTTATATTATCTTCCGCATTTATGTTTTAAAATATTGTAAAATGATTAATGTAATAATTACTTAATGTTGTATGTGTAGTTTAGATTACTCTGGTATTGGCTGTAAGTGCTTAGCCGTGCATGTATAGGAAAGGCTCAGTCCAAGGGAATTATGAATTTTTTATACATGTGGCGATCTGCTCATGCCCTGAACTGCTTTAAACTCTAATTAAAAAAAAAAAAATAGACTACTTTTTGAAACTCGGGGCGTGACAAATCGACTATATGGATCGTCGGTTTCGAACTGCAGACAGTCGATCGGCCGACGTTGACCGGCGAGGGAATTAAATCAGGAAGTTACTATTCACAACTTAAGTCGTGGGCCCCACTTCGTTCTTCGCCGTTTTCGAGACGATCCGACCGTCATATCGAAAATCTTTTTGCGCTATTTTTAAACAATTCGACGAGACGGTTCCACAAGTGATTTTAGTTTTTCGATATCATATCCGGATCTGCAAGTTGGGAGACAGTTTTCTTCGAAAACTGTGCAATCTGCACTTTGACTTACAATATTTCCATATATACATCTATATATACAAAATTTGACTTTCACTTTTATTTTTCATTTCTTTATTAACTTTTAGAACTCGAATTTCTCGAGTATTACAAGAATTTTTTTATACTATATAAAACATGATCAATATATTTGATTTAAAATTGTAGTGTCACGTCTTTACTTTTTGTGAGATTTTTTATTTCAGTTGTTGATCTTGAGCCCTTTCGATCATTAGACAAATAATATCAAAAAATTATGAAATTTATTTTTTAAATACTTTAAATATTTTAAATAAAGTCTAATGGAGCCGATCGTCAATTCAAAAGTTTCAGCATACAAAACAACTTGATAGAACAAACATTTTTCTTCTTCTAAAAGCGCTACAGCGTACGTAGCTCTGTGTGAGTGGGTGCACACGTAATGTGGCTTGAATATTATTGGTAGTATGAGAATAGTATTTACTACAAACTTTTTTGAGTATTTGATGCCTAGTAATTAGTCCAGGTAGATAGAACAGTAATAACTAGGCTAAAATACTATCTGTAGCAAACGATATCCTTTACCATCCATTTATTTTTGATGATGAAACTTTTAAAATGACGATCGACACCGTTAAATATGATCTAAACTATTTAAACTATTTAAAAATTAAATTTTATATTTTTTTGATATTTTTTTCTTGTCCTTCAAATAAATAAAAAAATGAACAGCTGAAAATGAATATCTTTCAAAAAGTGATCATAGGAGTCTTATAATCAAGATCGAGAATATAAAACTTGTTTTAAATAATTTTAAAAAATTTCTAATTAAAATTTAATTAAATTAGATTTCTTTACATCATTAAATGAGCAAAAGATTTATATCTACCACTAAAATTATAAATTCGCAACCATTTGATCACTAAATTAATGATGTCGAAAAGATATATATTTTCAGTGGTTCAGATCATGTTCAACGGTGTCGATCATCAATTTGAAAGCTTTATCATAAAAAATTAATTAATGGGTGGCAACGAAGCCCGTATGCTACCAATATATATATATATATATATATATATATATATATATATATATATATATATATATATATATATATATATATATATATATATATATATATATATATATATATATATATATATATATATATATATATATATATATATATATATATATATATATATATATATATATATATGATTAATTTCATACAGGTCCCTATAAACATATTGAATAATAGATATATCTTCACAAAGTTCAATTTTTCATATTTATCCCTTCAAAAGTCCTAAATTGTTCATATTTAGTACCGTTAGTTTACTGTTTATTTTTTAATAGAATATATGTGAAATTTCATTTTTGCCCTTTCAAATATGTCTCTCTAAAAGTTTCAACTATTAAAATAATACAAAAATGTCTATAAGAGTAAAAAAGTAAATTTACCTTACTAACTAACCAAGATTAAGTATTTAATCTATGGTTAACTATATTTTTCTAACGGATATTGACGGTAGAGACATATATGAACAACTTAGGACGTTTGAAGGGATAAATATAAAAAGTTGAATTTTGTAGGGATATATCTGCTATTCGATATGTTTTCAAGGATTTATATACAATTAACCCATATATATATATATATATATATATATATATATATATATATAAATATAAATAGAGAGAGAGAGAAAGAGAGAGAGAATAGAACTTATATACTTTTAAAAGTACAAGACTAACTATACTTGTTAATTTTTTACCATTCGATTTGTTTTGAGATTTGTGCTATTGCAAAATCAACCAAGAGAGAGTAAGAGATAGCACAATAGCATGGATCTCAATACAAATCTAATGGTAAATAATTCACAAGCATAGTTGGGCTTATACTTTTGAAAGTATATAAGCTCTACTATATATATATATATATATATATATATATATATATATATATATATATATATATATATATATATATATATATATATATATATATATATATATATATATATATATATATATAATTAAGTTCCTATACTTTTAAAAATATCAGTTATTGGTGCTTACAAATTTTAACCTTTGGATAAAATGATACGTGGTTAGAATGATAGTGGGCCCCTTGGGTTTAGTGGGTGCATGGTTGGTGAAATAACATGATGAAAGCGGTGAAATTAGTCAAACGGATAAATTTAACGGTAGAAAACTTAAAAGCACCAATTGCTTGATACTTTTAAAAATATAGTAGCCGAACTATATATATATATATATATATATATATATATATATATATATATATATATATATATATATATATATATATATATATATATATATATATATATACTAAATTATAAAAAATCCCCATGTAAAATTTTACTTTTTCACTTTACCCCCTGACTATTAAAAACCTCCACTTTGTCCCTCCTAATTACAAAATTATTTTTAGGAGGCAACGCCATTAACAGAGCAGGCCTATTAACGATAATGCCCTTACATTTTATTGAAGAGAGAGAGAGAGAGAGAGCGGAAAGGCTTATGAAGTTTTGTTACCTTTTGTGCCCTAATTATTCTGTTTGGAGAGAAGATTAAGGGTTCGATCCGGTAAGAAAGACGAGTCTGATTCGAACCACAAGACGAAAGCGAGCGCCTTTGAACCAAGAAAGAAGGGTAGAGAGTCGAACGAGATGATTGTGTTTGAACGAGGGACACTTTTACTCTTCTGAAATATATTTAGATTTTAGAGATAAAATATTTTTGTAGTCTATGTGGATTTTGTTGTTTCTGTGGTTCGAACAATTTATTTGATTTTTGTGGTTTTATGTTATGTTGTTCTATTTTAATTATTTTGAAGTTTGGTTTAATATATTCTAAGATGAAATACTTGTGGTCCCCAAATATTTTAGTGATTTGTATGTGATTTTTTTTTTTTTTTTTTCTTCTTAAAGTTTAGGTGTACCATTCGAGATGTCACGCCCCGGGGTCGATACTGCGACCCGGGCTCGCCAACAGATCCGCCGCCCATACGGGAAGCCCCGTATAGACGTAGCGACTAACCTGCAAAAGAATCATCTACACTAGCAGATATCAGAGCTGAAATAGTAAAAACTGAAATAAAAGATATAAAATACAACTACAGCTCTAAAAATATACAGACCAACCTCACCTCAAAATACAAATGTCTCTCTCAACTGCAGTAAAAGAAAGGTACAACTCGATACCTCACTACAAGAGTCACTCAACATAACGCTCTCAGCAACTGGTAAGGGGTACATCTACTCTCTCTCAGAGGATGACTGGAAGGGATCTATCTCGCGACTCCCTCACCTCGGTCAGATGGAGCAGAAACAACAACTGGAGCAGCAGGAACCGGAGCAGAAGTCCCTGAGGAAAAAGACACCACGACGGGTGTGAGAACTACCTCCCACAGTAGTTCTCTGTGGGTGCCGCCAACAAGCCCGACGGTCTGCCCACTAAGTCCACTAGAGGCATAAAGTAACATATGCAGTGCTGTAAAGAAAAGCTGGAAAGGTAAAGTCTACAGCTACTATGCCTCTATCTAAATGCTCAATGAGTGAAACAGAAAGAACAGTATGCCAGGGGAACAAATGCGTCGATAAGTCGCGATAGAAGAACTCAATCTCATGCCGGTTACAACAACCCGGTCTAAAGCTCAATCTCAATGCCGGTTACAACAACCCGGTCTAAAGCTCAATCTCGACGCCGGTTACAACAACCCGGTCTCGCCTACTCCGGAGTGGCACTCGAGGGGAGCGACCCGCTCGAGTCAAAAGTAACCCATGTCCAACTGCTCTGCCAAGTATCTCAGTCAATCAGATAAAAGTCGACGCTATGCTCAAAGTGGAGACTCACTCAATCCACAATGCAAAAACCCAGTCCCAACTAATGCATACACTAATCGGTCCAACCGCCCACAGTTCGCGGTTGCCGAAACAATAACCCGAGTCGATAATCTGGTGCTATCCCACCCGACTCAACCAATCACTGTCTCACTCACTGGCTGGAATCTACACAGCTGAGACTCACTGTCACTCTGACAGTTCCCAAGAACCCAGATCTACCATCACTATCACTTTCCCAAAGAAAACGGATCTACAGACTGCTATCAACTCCACTCGGTCCCCAGACACGAGTGCAAATGCATCCCACAATCACCCGACCTCCCAGCCCACAACCCGGGCGAGAAAAGCTAAGTCCAGAAATGATAAGTATAATAAGTGATGTGGGAATGTCTAGGGCAATAAAGAAACCTAGCCCAAGTTGAAGTTTTCTACAGTCTGGCTGAACATGATACATATGACAGGGGTGCTAGGTCAAGTTCCAAGATTTCAATAGTTAACATGTTGTAGGAAGAAATAAGATCACAAGGTTCATCAACTGATATACAAGAGTAATAACATTCAGTTTCCACAAGCTATTAAGTTTATTTACTAACATGCATGCTCCTACATACATAGAATTAGTACGCAGTCCATAGATTTTGAAAGCAAGGTCACCCACCTGAACGTGCTAACTGTCCGGAGTCGTACAGCTGAGAAGACCCAGATACAGCTATAGCAGTACATCCACCAAGCCAACAGTACCAAAGCAGTGCTCAATACATCCTGGGTACAAAATACATTCCAAAAATTACACTTAATTCCACAAAATTCCAAACATACAAAATCTGCGATGAACAGTCCTCTTTCTGCGAAATTTTCACCTGCTGAAAGTGCCCAAAAAATTCCAATAAAATTATCACAACGATCCTCGCGTCGATATCTTCGAAACGGGTACCTGCATGTCCAAAACGGAGCCCCGTAGGCCAAGATACAAATTCGGCAAGGTGGCCTACTCAAACAATTTCTGTACCAAAAACTGTAGCACTGAACACAGGGAAACAGGGATTTTCACCTCCAATAAAATCTCGGAAAAATCCAAAAAAATGCGACCGCGTTCCTTGTGATCTGTAAATGAAAACCTTGTAAAAGCACGTTTCCGTCTGACGCTCGTGCGCGAAGATAAAATTCCGGCAAGGAGCTGCTGTCCAAAACTCCACCAGCAAAATAGTGGCTTAGAAATGTCTCGAAAACCGTGCCATAAACTCTGAATCTAGCAAGATGATCAACACGAAAGTCGAAGACGTACCTCTCGTGAATCCAACGCCGCAGAAATCGTCCAAAAATACTGTCGGGGTAGCTTTGTAGACCTCCTAGACTGAAGAGCGACGAAAACGGGCCTCCAACAGTAAATCGTCGCACTGCGCTTCGCTGCCGAAGTCGTCGAGTTTGCGCACTCCAAAAAATCCGAAACTCCTTCAACAGATGCACAAGAAGATAATAAAGAACTTTGCTTAAGGGTGCAGAGGCAAAAGGGTTCGGGAAAAGCCCGAAATCAGAGGTGGAAGGGCCTATTTATAGGCCTTCCCACGAAAAAGCCCACAAAAGGGGTTTATTGGGCTTTCGGACCCGATTTCCGGGCGCCCGAAAGAATCGGGCGGCTACAGTGTTGGGCCCGACCCAACACTGTGCGCGCCCGAATTCACCTGGAGTCGCCACGTGTCCCGCGGCCCTCCCCCTGCGCCCGGCGCACGCGCGCCCCCGAATCGCGGAGCGCCACGTGTCCCGACCGGGCGTGGGCCGGCTGCTACCTGCCCCGACCTGCCCCGTACGGCTCCCCTGGCGCGTGGACCGCGCGCGCATGAGCCGGTCACTCGCAGCCCGCCACGTGGCGCGCCCTGGTCCATGCGCCAGGCCGCGATTCCCCGTGGACCGCGCACACAACGCCCGCCAATAGTGAGCTGCCACGTGTCCCAAGCGCCGGCCCATGCACCAGCGCCAAGTTCCCTGGACCGCGCCGCGTGCGCCGGCCAATCCGGTGCCGCCACGTGGCACCCCCGCCGGTCCACGGCTCCCCCATGCACCAAAATGCGCGAAAAACTTTCGGGAGCCCGTTTTTGGGCATCCGGACTCAGAAAAAGGCAAGTAAATAGCCGTTTTCAAGCGTTTTTCCGTGCTGAATCCATTTCCAACCTCCATTTGGCCAAATTCATTTCAAAAATTTCGGCAAAGGCAGCCGAAAGTCAGAGCAGCTAAAAATCACACACAGGGTCCATCTATGGCATCCCTTTGATGCACCGTGGGCCAGATACACCAGCAATAGGTGTTCCAATAGTGGATTCAGCGGAAGAACGTTGCATAGGAACCAGGGCCACTACACGAGATGTAGTAACTTTCTTACACAGGGTCTTACTGCTTAGGGATTAATTACAAAAACATCTTCTTTTTATTTTTTGTACGCATTTAATTATTTAATTTTTTTGCATTTGTATGTCATTCTATTTATTCAACTACATAGATTAAGAAACAAATTTATTCTACCATATAGATGGAATCGAGGATTTTTGAAATTCACTATGGGGATATTTTAAAGGAGAGCCTATAACAAAATACTGTCACTATAACAAAATTAGGTTATAGGGACACATCTTTGTGACACTTTTATATAAGTGTCATATCTATATTTCATCTATATTCAAAATTAGGTTATATGGACATATTTTTGGGACACATTACAATAATGTATCGCTATACACCCTAGCGACTGCACATATAACGACACTAGTTATAAGTGTCGGTATTTTTGCTAGTGACATTTTTTTTAGATTTTAGAAACACTTAAAAGTGTCGCTATAGCATGCATAGTTTTGTTGTAGTGTGTGGAGGGAAAATATCATATATCGATAATATAGATCCAGACTTGGTATCTATTATTAAAATATGGGATATGCTTGAGAGTCTTGAATTAATAAAAGATTCAATGATATACTACTGTAATGCTCAAGAAATTTGAGTTTGAAATTCAATAAAAGTCCTAAATTATATATATATATATATATATATATATATATATATATATATATATATATATATATATATATATATATATATATATATATATATATATATATATATATAGAGAGAGAGAGAGAGAATTAGGCTAGAATACTATCGATAGCATCAAGCCATTGGTGCTATCAAGTTTTTAGCCGTTGGATGAAAATATATGCGGTTGGGATTAGTAAACCCTAGGGGCCCACTATAATCCCAACCGCATATATTTTCATCCAACGGCTGAAAACTTGATAGCACCAATTGTTTGGTGCTATCGATAGTATTCTAGCCGGACTCTATATATATATATATATATATATATATATATATATATATATGAATAATGCTATGACTTAATTATGAATAGAAATTTGTAGAATTTTTAAATTTTCGAATGAAATTAGCTAATTTAACCAATCTGAATTCAAAGTCGATGATGTAAATATTCGATTTGAACGGTCTCGTCAATCTAAGCGCAATGGCGTAGTCCAAATTTATATTTGACGAGCCTAGGTCATCGAAAAATGTGCCAAACAGTTTAATTCACTATATTAATAGATTAACTGACCTAACGAAGCTCAAACTTAATGAACCAAAATCGCTACTTAATAGGTCTCGTCGAGACGAACGTCGTGGTGTCGTCTGTTTTTCTGTTTGACGACACTACAATCTCGAAAAGCATGAAAAATATCAAAATTCGATTTAAAATCCCTAGAATGCTAATATATTATGTATCAAATCATTTGAAACTTGTTGGGGAGGGGCTTCTCTGCATTTTTCATTTACAGTGAGGGACCGAAGTTAAAAAATAGGCTGTATAGGGACCTTTTGGCATTTTGTTGCACTAGGTATATAAAGCAACCTAGGGTTGCTTAGCAACCCTAGCCGCAACCTATTGGAACCCACAGGTAACCGCAACCTCTTCATCTCCTCCTCTGTCATCTCCAAGCTCCACTACCGCTGACCGCCGCCTCCCATCGTCGAAATATCAACAAGGAGCACAATCTTCCTTTGTTCTCGAGTTGTGAAGGAGAGGAGTACCCCAAGTCGCAACCAAACACTTATAGAGCTTGGTGGGGTGTTTGTTGTCGCCAGAGAGACCCAACCTTGAAGGCCCGCCGCTTGTGTTGGCCGCTCGACGCGGGAGTAGGGACCTCGGCCATTATCTTATTCCTAGGATCTGGCCAAGGTGAGCCCTCCTCTCTGGTTGTTTTCTTGCTACCTGGACACCAGCAGTCCCTTACCCACCTCCTGGTGAACCCCTCTGCAGAGCCCCGACCCCGGGGATGCGCCGGGTTGCCGGCGGGAGCATTGCACCTGCCGGAATCCTAGTTTGCTTCGCCTCTTACAAACGCGATATTCGACGACTTTGGATCAGATCTAAATTGTTAGGCTCCTTCCTCTGGTCTTCTAAAGACCCTTCACAAAGTTTGGCTGAGCGTACAGGCGGCAAACCCTAGTTTCGGGTTGCTTGGCCGGACTTGGCCGTACTGTAGTGTCCACAGATTTTTCTTTCAAGTCTTTTAGTGTATGTGCACTTTTCAATATTTTCTTGTTGTGCCCTTCTTGTCATTCTTGGTCGTCATGTCGTAGAGCTTGTTAAACGGAGAATGGCAGTGCGATCGGATCAGAAATCTGATGTACGGATCTTCCGATATGGTTTTTTGATGTTAGCAGGTCTGAAAAAGGCATTTTAATACCCACTAAGGCTTTGTGATGCTTTGGAATCCGTGCTAACGGACGAGGGACATTTTAGATATTTTGGCATGCATTTCAAGGAAAACGGTTACAAATTTTTTTATAAAATTTAGAGATTTTTGAATTTTGTACGTATACGAGAAAAAGAAAGAAAATCCTAAATCCCCGTTTTTCTCTAAGATCGGCTTTCCCTATCTTCCTCATTGTGCGCGCCGGAGTTTGGAGTCGGAAACGCCATCATCGTCGGAGGCTGGATTCGGGAGCACCACCGTCGTCGGAGATCGGAATCGCATCATTATGACTCCACCAATAGTCCCACATCGGATGTGGATGGAATTGTGATTGGGTTTATAAGAGACATTGACACTAGTAATAATAACTGGCTTTAAATATTTTGGGTTGTGGTTTGGGCCCAACGAGTTATTATTGCTAGTGGATCGGGTCGTTATATTTGGTATCAGAGCCAATAACCAGCCGGAAGTGTGTGATGAGTCTTGGCTCGCCTGGGTCTAGATGACAGGGCTAGCGAGACAAGTCTTACATCGCTTGGTAATCTTGGGCTGCGTGTGTGTTTGGGCTGACGAGAACGTCAGGCCTAAACGGGGGGAGTCTGTGACGCCCTCAATAGTCCCACATCGGATGTGGATAGAATTGTGATTGGGTTTATAAGAGACATGGACACTAGTAATAATAACTGGGTTTAAGCATTTTTTATTGTGGTTTGGGCTCAACGAGTTATTATTGTTAGTGGGTCGGGTCATTACATTGATGTAATACTCGAGAATTTTGAGTTTTGAAAATAAATAAAATTGATGAAAAGTTGAAAAATAAAAGTGAAAGTGGAGTTTTGTATATATGTGCTTCTATGTGTGCAAGGAGGTGTACATACATGGAGTGTATTGTATATATATATATATATATATATATATATATATATATATATATATATATATATATATATATATATATATATATATATAAAACTTAAGTCAAGTGACTTAAGTGAATAGTAAACTTCAAATAAAATTTGAGTTCGCGATGCACTTTGACTAACTAAACCTATCGGAATCTGAAATCGACGATCCAAATAGTCGATTTGAATGGTCTCGACGTTCTGAGCGCAGTGGCGCTGACAGAATTAATGTTCGACGAGCGAAAGTCCTCGAAAAGCGTGCCACTTTGTGGGAAACCATAGTAATTGTTGGATTATGGAATTATAGAGGATCGAACTCGACGAAAGAAAATCGCTAATCGAATCGAAAGGTTTCGACGAGCCGGACATTCTGGCGGTGTCCGTTTTTTAGTTTGATGACCTAATCGTCTCAAAAAGTGTGAAATATGGCGAAAAAGTGCGTATTTACGGAAAAACCCCAATATTTTATGCATCGATTTTCGTGCAACTAGTTTCGGAGGGGCATTTATGCTAATGTTGCATGCCCTAGGGATTTGAGTGCAAAAAGAGAAGTTTAGTGGGAGTATCTTGCATAGTGGCAAGATCTTTTAAGTGTCACTTGTACACTTCATTTAAACCAACCGAGATAGAGGGAGGAGGTTGTAACCAACTCCCCACCTCCTCAGCAGCATTTCACCATCTCTGCCTTGAAGTGCGGCCGCGCCTCCTCCTTCCCGTTTTGAAATATTGAAATTGGAGGGTTTGGTGTGGTGTGTGTGAGGAAGTCTTGGAGAGAAGGGTTCTTGCACTTGGACACCATCAGGGGGATTCTTCTCCATCCTCTACTCCTTTCTCAAGCCACTGCCGCCGCTGGAGTTTGCTGGAGAAACCACAAAAACAAGATATTTCATCTTGTGTGGTGAAGGTTGGAGAAAGAGCCATCCGAGTTGGGTTTTGTGCACCAAAATTCATCTGAGATTCCTGTGGGTCTCTATGGACGCTGCCTGAGCGGTGCGACGGCCTAGGGTTGCCGCGCGCTGTCGCGGGATACACCTTCTTCCTCCTTCTTCTTCCCCGAGTCTGAAAAGTGGAGTCCTTTCTTTTCTTGGTTTTTCTTGCGACCTGGACCCTGGTAGTCGCCTTCTGATGTCGCAGGGAGCATCCAGGGCAGACCCCGAAGTCCCAGGACTATCAGGTGGTTGGCGGGTGAACTGTGGGCCGGCCGAACCCTAATATTGGCCGCAACTCCAGCACGCCGCCTCCGGAGCTCCGGCAAGGGAAACAAGTTGATCAGCATCTCCTGCTAGACCCTAGAGAGTTGGTGGGCTTTGGTGTAGTGTGGAGACCAGGAGAAGAAGCGGTAGGTTTCGAATTCTGGAGTGGGCCGAGCAGCGCCGCCCACCTCCGCCGCCGCCGCTTCCCGGCGTCGGCCAACAGCCTGGTGAGCTTCCTGGAACCCCAGCCATGCTTCCTGCGCCCTTGCATGCAAGCATTAGTGCCTCATTGCGAATCCACCATTAACGGGTTCATTATACACCTTATTCTTCTTCCTCGACCGGTGGAACACAGGAAGGCTCCAAGCTTGCACAGCTGAGGTGTGTTCCATCTTTGGAGGACCCCTGAAGGCTGTGCTCATCTTAGTTTGAAGCTTGCCCGAGGGAAGTGAAGATTTGGCCACCTTGTGCTACAACAAGCCAAAGTCAAAACCACCTTGCTCCAGCAAGCCTTCCTGCACCTGTGCAACCTCTGTAAGGTGAGCCCTCAAGCTTTTGTGATGTCCTCTTAGTGATGCTCATCTTAAATACTGTTTAGAAACTGCGGTTGTGGAGATGGCACAAACCACGCCCTAATTAAGATGGTTTGGGGTCATTTGATTGTAGCTAGCATCCTGGGGTCTTTGATGAGGCCCAGAGGTGAGCCTCTAAGTATTTTGAGGCCCCTGAGCATGATGCTCACATTTAATTTGAAAATAATCAAGAGTTTAAGTGAGAATAGCCAACTTGTACTCTCAATACACATGGTTCATAGGCCAATTACTGTTTTTATTGCCCAACTTTCTCCCAAACAGTGAGCATGGATTTTAGCATGTTAAGATATAGTTGCTGGTGAATTATTTTGGTTTAAAGATTTTTGGATTTAAAGTTATAGCATGATTAATGGGTTTTTACATGTATTTATGCAATTTTGGATTAGTCCAGGGGCCAAATGGAAATGTTACATGAGGGAAAGTTGTAAACCGTATTTTTATGATTTATGGACCCTTCGTTTGGGTTCCGAGAGCTTTCGTTGAGCGGGATTTGCTTAACGACCCGTAAATCGACGAAATTGTCGATTTAACGGCGGGTTTGCGCTAAACGCACATTTCAAGGATATTGGGTGATTATTTCTAGTTGCCAGCTATTCTTGGCTGTCCCCGACACTATTCCGGAGAGTTCGGTGATTTTGGTTTAGCGTCGGTGGGTTCCGGAGCCGAAATCGGTCTCCTAGGATGATTTTAGTGGTTTTGGCACCGTCGGCGCATGGGATTGCATAGAGTCTAATGTTAGGGCCCGAATGGCTTAAGTTAGACATTCTTGGGCAACACGTGAAGTTTTGTGAGATTTGGATGTCGTTTGGCATAGATTGGACCTTAGACGGTCGATCGGCGGATTACCGAAATTTCCGACGAATCCCGAGGTTCCAGGGAAGTTCCCTGTTTAAACTGTCTGTATAGTGTGAGTTTGTGGTTTGGGTATGTGTGAGTTCATCCCTGATCTGTATTCATGATTCAGGTCTCTATAGTCTGACTCCGGCCCGCGAGCCTTCTTGTGGAGTCGTCGGTCCGCCTACACACAGGTGGGTTTTCTTCGGTCTGGGCTTTATCTCTTCAGCCCTCTGGGGTACCTTAGTTGGTTGGACCGCTGGCTTTCTTGCTAGCCCAGATTATATCCCTGAGCCTTGCTAGTTGATTGTTTATTTCCAGCTTATACTTATGTTTCTAGTATACTTATTGCTTATGGACATTTGCCATGCTTGATTGGACATTAGGTAGTTATCAGATTATACCAAGTTATTCATCGTGCTCTGCTTTTATTTGGACATATGCCATGTGTATTGTCACGCCCCGGGGTCGAAACTGCGACCCGGGTTCGCCAAGAGATCCGCCACCTATACGAAAACCCCGCATAGGCGAAGCGTCCAACCTGCAAAGAATAACTACTACAGCTAAACAGATATCAGAGCTGTAAAATAAAAAGCTGTAAAACTAAAATCCAACCATCTGTATAACTGGAAATAATGATACAATAACCATCTCCTATAAATGATCATATACAAAATCCTTTAATACAATAACCCAGAACTCTACAGGAAGGTAAACTGAAATAATACATCAGTGTACAGGCTCTCAGTACAAATCAGATCCTCACAATACAACAGTCTCTCAAAAGTGAAAATAAAACTAATCTACTGACTATACTACAAATCTCCAATGTGGGGGTACAGCTACTCTCCAAAGACAGGTGGGGATCTGGCTCGCGCTCCCTCGCCTCGAACAACAACAGCAGAATCAGCAACACCCACAATGACTCTTCAAAACAAAGGAAAGGAAAGAAAAAGATGAGGGAGAGAACCGCCACCAACAGGTAGTTCTCAGTGGGTACCGCCACCAAGCCCGACGGTCTGCCCACTAAGTCTACTAGAGGCATAAGATAACAAATGCAGTAAAAAACTGAACAAGAAAAGCTGGAGATACTCTACAGCTACCATGCTTCTATCTAAATGCTCAATGGGTGATATAGATGAAAAGATATGCAACCACTCGCACCCAAGGTGCTTAATCGACCCAATCGAACTGACTGCCTCATAGGGTCCAGTCAAGCCTGCGCCTACCTACTGCCATTACATTCACGGAGGACTGGACTTACATATGGCGCCTACCTACTGCCAATCGACCCAAAGTTGGGCTTGTTACTTGCTATCGCGACTTGTCGACGCAGTCCCTCTGGCTGGGCCAGTTTTGGCAGTCACGGACGCCCTACGTAAGTCCGGTCCTCCGGGATGTAACGGCAGTAGGTAGGCGCAGGTTTGACTGGACCCGATGTGGCAGTCAGTGTAGATTGGGTGATCTGAGTTGAGTGATAGTAGATGCACCATGTTCCTTTATGTTCCACTCCTTGAGCATCTAGATAGAGGCATAGTAGCTGTAGAGTTTATTTTCCAGCTTTTCTTTCCAGCATTGCATTATTACCTTTTGCCTCTAGTAGACTTAGTGGGCAGACCGTCGGGCTTGTTGGCGGCACCCACTGAGAACTACTTTGGGATGTAGTTCTCACACCCGTCGTGGTGTCTTTTCCCCAGGGACTTCTACTCCTGTTCCTGCTGCACCTGTTGCTGATCCAGCTGATCGAGGTAAGGGAGTCGCGAGATAGATCCCTACCAATTGTCATCCAGAGAGTAGATATACCCCATTACATTTTGAGAGTGCATGTTGAGTGACCTTGTAGTGAGGATTGAGTTGTACTCTTCTTTGTTTTGAGAGATTTATGTATTTGTGGTGAGGTTTTGGGTTGTATATTTTTAGAGTTGTATTTACTTTTTTTCAGCATTTACCTTCCAGCTCTGATATCTGTATAGTATAGATGATCTTTTGTAGGTTAGTCGCTACGTCTATACGGGGCTTCCCGTATGGGTGGCGGATCTGTTGGCAAGCCCGGGGCGGAGTTTCGACCCGGGGCGTGACAGATCCAATGGGTTCCGCCTTCAGAAATGCACTCCATCATCAAGCCGTGGCCATTTAGAGGTTGGGCCATGGATCTGATAGGCGAAATCTAGCTGAACTCTTCGGCAGGACATAAATTTTTTATAGTTGTCGTGGACTACTTCACCAAGTGGGTAGAAGCGAGACCGACAAGGCAGGCCACACAAAGGGATACCATATAATTTGTCGAAGAGTCGATCTTGTATCGGTTTGGTATCCCAGAGACCATAACAACCAATCAGGGAACGATATTCATTGGCGAGACATTTGGTGGATTTTTGGAAGCGAGACGAATCAAACTTTTAAATTCGTCCCCTTACTATGCTCAGGCCAACGGACAGGCCGAGGCGGTAAACAAAGTGATTATAAACTTGATGAAACGGCACATCGACAAACATGCAAAGAAATGGCATGAGAAATTATCGAAAGTTCTTTGGGCCTGCCGAACAACTATCAAAACCGCCATAGAAGTTACCCCTTTTCACTTGGTTTATAGGCATGAGGTCGTATTGCCGACCAAAATCGTGATCCTATCTTTAAGAGTCGAAAGATAGGGCGACTTGGATGACTAAGAATATAAGCTCTTAATGGGCGAAGAGGCAAACGAGGAATGCAAAATTCGGCTAAAAGTGCTCGACCACATGCGGGCCTACCAGAGTCGAGTTCAGAACGCATACAACAAGAGGATAAAAGTGAAGTCTTTCAGCGTCGGGGATCTAGTATCGAAATTGACGCTGTCCATCAGCAAAAAGAGCCGATTATATGGGAAGTGGTCTCCAAATTGGGAAGGACCATTCCAAATCAGCTGAGTAGTTAGAGGAAATTCCTACTACTTATAAACTTTGGAAGGATCAGAAAGCAATAAGTCGATCAATGGAAAATATTTGAAACACTATTATTCATCGATTTAGGAGGATGTGGAGTAAAAAGCACAACAAACCTTCATATTTATTGAACCGATACATATGAGAATCAAGGAAAAGTAAATACAAGTGTTTCATAAAAGGAGAAGTCGTGGTCGAAGAATCTGGTTGGAGGTCAAAACACAGGACCGCAACTAAGCTGGCCGGGGTAGGAGAGAAGCCAAACCTGGAGGACCAAGCACTGCCTTTTGGAAATTGAGATACCCGACCACCATGGAGTCGGTAGGGTCACTATCTCAAACCTCTCGAGCTCCCATGACAGACTTGTGTCAGGCAAGATGTTCCCCTCGAGAAGAAGGCAGCGGACCTCACAGAAAGGCCGGTCAAAGCGTGATAAGGCGTCTTCCCGGTGGAGAAAACAGGACGTTGAGCGGCTCGAACTCCTCCAACTCCTAGAGATGGAGGCAAAGGCCGACCTTCTCCCCAAAAGATCTTCGTAAAAATAACCATCCGTAAGCAGCCAAAAATCTGCTAGACCACCGAATGTAAGATCCTGGATCGGTAGGCCACACATAGGGGTTTTTCCAAAAGAAACCCCATTAGAACTCCAAGGCAAAAAGAAACTTTTATTGGTCGGTGTCAAAACGCAACCATATTCAGATTAAGAGATTGCCTCGAAAGTACTTCATAGACGAAAAAGCTACAACCAGAACATCGGTGTAGCGATGGCATAAGAATCGCCATGTGGGAAAAAGATGATGTGAAGAGAGCTACAAATGGGGTTCTTTTATAGGCCGACGAGAAGGAGCGAAATGATGACAATCGCCCCTTGAAAAATAGCAGCATTTAATGAAGAAATGACGAAGGACAGATTAGCCATGAAAAATCAGCACCTGTTCGCGAATCCCTCTAACAGCGAACAATTCCACTAATTACAAATCCCTCGGGCCACAACAGATATCTTGCTAGGGTACGATGATGATCGTGGACATCGTTATGCACGCCAGGTTTTTGACTCAACTTCGACAATCACCCGAACGACACATCAGGCAATTGCCGAGGGGGCATTGTTGAGGTCAAGATTTTCGCCACTTAAGGAGGTGACACGTGGCGTGTACCATCAGCTAAAGGCATCAGCCGATAGGAGAAGCGGCCAACAAAAAGGGTTATCATCTCATCCAGGACCAACCTTGGCCGAAGGCAAATATCAGACCATCTCAGTCGAATGATGAAAGAGGTAAGGCCAGGGTCAACTTTCGGCTGCCCAAACCGCAAAAGAAAAAACCCTAGAAGGAAAGAGTACGAGATATGGGCGCGAATCTCGTAACAAACTCTGGAACGGCAAGGAGCATCCAGCATTGGAAAGTGCCAAAAATCATGCTTCGGCGCACAGATTAGGGGATGAATATGGACGGAAGCAGCTACTATTCCATTAAGGAGAATTGACTCAAAAAGAAGTAGTTGAAAGATATGCGATGATTCCCTTTCATAGGAGTAGTCTTAATTGTAATTGGTCCCTTGTAACACTTCTCCAAGCAATACAAATCCTTAATTAGCTCCTTAGCTGTGCCAAATCCTTTGCGAGAGTTTAATTGAGAAGAGCCCGGCCGAGAAGATCCCTTCTCGGTCCGATCGCTTGATCCCTTTGGCACGTGACGATCACATCTCGAGGGTCAACCCGAAGGCCGATCGCGGACCGCACCCGGTTAACGGTCAACACCACATTTCGCCCCCAATAGATTCAAAATGACACTTAATAGTAAAAGTTGGGGTCCACCAAATGTCATTACCAAGGGCGCGTTTGTTTGACGATAAGTGAAGAGAAAAAAAAGTCATTTGTGGTAGAAATAGATCATTTTTGTTGTTTGATTCATCGTAAATTATGACGATAAAATAGGAATTAACTTCGCCCAACTATTGGACGAAAGTCAATTACGGTAAAGTGGAGTGAGGGAGAAAAAATAAAATAAAATATTTAGAGAGTAACTTAATCATGGTAATGTATGCTTGGTCACATGTTTAAATTATGATTGTATATTTAAAATATGATGAAATTTAATTAGTTAAATTTTAATATATCTTTTATTTAATTTGTATATTTAAAACACGATGAAAATTAATTTATTAAATATTAATAATCCTTTAATTCGGAATTTTATTTATTATATTATTATAATTTATAAATTAAAAAATTAATATAATTATTTAAAATTTTATTTTATAATTATATAGAAATATAATTATATTATTTTTTATTTATTATATTATAATTTATTATTTATTAAGTTATAAAAAATACGGTAATATCACGTGGGAAATAAGTTTTACAGTAGTGTGGAGATTGAATAATTTTTAGTAAAATAAATACGAAAACTAGAAAATTATATTTTTTAAGTAATTCAATTTTTATCAAACAAACAGTATAATTGACAGAACTTTATTTCTACGGTTATCAAAACAAACAACAAAAGTAAAATAGTTTTCACCGAATTCTAATTCAACTAAAAATATCATTTCAACCCAAAATCTACTTTCAAACAAACCGGAAGCCAAAGTTACTACTTGTCAACGATGAGCTTGGCGCGTAGATTGCTGGTGATTCGGAAGAGCTTCCCCAGGCCGACGTGTGCCATGAGGAGCCAGACCACGGTGGCGAACTCTCCTCCATGGCTCAGCTGTCGCATGTGTGACACTGCCTTGCAGTTGAGCGCCGTGTACATCAGCATCTCCGCCGACACCTCCGATATCACCTCCCACTTCCACTTCATCTCCATCGTATTCAGCTGCTTCGCCAGGTTGACCGCGTCGAACAGCACCGGCTTGATACTCAAGGCGCGGTCTTCCATCATGAAGTCGGGCGGCACGTTGGTGTTCATTCTGATGAGCCGCTCTCGCGCGGCCTCCGCGGTCAGCGGCCTCCCGCTTCTGGCGAAGAACCGGCGGGTCTCCGCAAACGTGTTACGGCAGCGCAGCAGCTGGATACCCGCCTCCGTTGACAACATTGCCGGCTTCATCAGTAGCAGGTACACCAGGTACTCCGACAGCGCCAGGCTGATCCCCCGCGGGTTCTCAGCCTCCGTTTCCTCATCAGTCTTCTCAGTCTCAGCTTCCTCAGTCTGATAAGCAATTATTTTTGTTGAGACTATTGGTTAGCCACTACAATTTTTTTATTAAAAAGAATTAATTGTCGTAAATTTTTTTTTTGATAGTTATATAATATTTAATTATAAATTATAAAATTATAAAATAATAAAATAATAAAATAATAAAATAAATAATAAATTAAACTATAGGTCAGTAAAGAATAAGTTTTTAAACTACAAATGACAAAATAAAAATAGCAAAACTACTGAAAAAAATTCACTTTTAAATTTTTTATCTATAAAAGAAAAAAAAAATTATCTCTACACCAACTTTTAGATATAAATCTTATATCAATCGATCGTAAGTATTAAAGAAACTGTATCTATTAGGTCGGTTGGTGCGTGGATAATATTGCTAAAAAAAAAAAAAAGAGAAGATTTTAAAATTTATCCTCTGTTCCCAAAGTATTTTTTTTTTTAAATCATTAATCTGATTAATAAATCTTAGGACTACATATATATTTAAAAAAAAAAAAAAATTAATAAAAACTATTAATAGTTATATTTTAAAATTTAAAAACTTAAAACTATTAATAATTTACTATGTCTCTGTTCCCAAATTAAAATTTTATATATTTATATTTTAAAATTTTAAAAAATTAAAAAGCGAACTAAAAATTATTTAAGCTCTGCACGTTTTGACCGAATAAATATTAGAGAAAAGAGACATAAGTTATTCATACTCGAGCATGATTTTTATCTTCGTAGTGGCATAGCTCGGTGGCGATGTGCCACACGAGGAGACTGTGGTCAAAGTCAAATTCCACGGACTCCATGAGCTCCGGTTCGTCCGAGAGCCCCAGCTTCTTGAGCGCCCCGGCACCTCTTCGCTCGCACACCTCCTTCATCTTCTTGTACTCGTTGGCCACGCTCGTCTCTGAAGCCGCCGCCTCATTTGTGTTCTCGTGTCGGTCAGCCTCGCTCGTCTCCGAAGCCGCCACCTTCAACTTTTTGAATATGAACTCCTTCATCGCCGGCTTCACCTTCTCGCGCCTCACAAAGAGCGTCTCGTCAAAAACTTTTTTGACCCCTACCTTGTTGGCAAGCCAGCTCACGCGCCGACTCGCAACCCACTTCGGCACCCGGGCCCCGACCGGGTCGTCGAGGCAGTAGTCGATGAGGCTCATCCGCGGAACCTTCTCCGACCACCGCCGCCGTGGACCGAACCTCAAATTCTTGATGGGTACGCAGCACTTTTTGAAGAGCGGCTTGTCCGCAAAAGACACGCGGGCCCAGTCGGAGCAGAGAAGCATAACGAACGCCGCAATATCGAGCACAGCCGCGCCAGCCAGCAGTGTGTAGGTGATGATGATGTCGAGGCGCGTGAATCTGCGCTTGTCGGCGAAGAAGAATGCTAGGAAGGCAGCTGGGATGCATGCTGATCCGATCAGCCGGAGCACATACCCAACCCGCCTGTACGCGATGGCGGCCTTCGTGAAGATGATGTCGTAGACGAAGCCGAGCTCGACCTCGATCAGCTCAAAGGCTTCGGTGGCGACTAGCTCGAAGAAGAACTTTTGGCTCACCTTGCGCTCGTTGAAGCTGAGTATGAGGTCGGCGAAGAGGTACTGGAACATTCGGTAGAGTCGGAAAGCGTTGGATTCCACGGGATCACATTGGTTGAGATTTTGGCCTATCATGAGTTCGGTGGAATCAGGCGCGTTCGGGACGTAGATCTCGGTGGGCAAGCCAGCCTTTACTTTGGCGTCGTACTCCTCCATCATCTTTGCGTAGTTCGGGACCAGGTCGTGGACGTCGCGGAGCATGGACTCGGTCAGGCCGTCGACGCTCCCGCAGTACAGGGAGTAGGTGCGCTCGGCGTACTTGA
Source organism: Tillandsia leiboldiana (assembly GCA_029204045.2). Classification (NCBI taxonomy): domain Eukaryota; kingdom Viridiplantae; phylum Streptophyta; class Magnoliopsida; order Poales; family Bromeliaceae; genus Tillandsia; species Tillandsia leiboldiana. The sequence goes on from CM055075.1 coordinate 4,708,716, forward strand.
TGACGCCGACGACAAACATGAAGGCAGAGGCGAGGATGAAGGGGTTGCGGCGGAGGGAGCAGAGGAAGACTGTGGTGGCGGAGAAGAGCTCAAAGAGGAGGCCAATGAGGTGGCGGCGCCAGAGCTCGTTGTCCTCGATGGAGAAGGCGGTGATGGTGTCGGGGCCGCCGAGATGGAGGAGGAGGAACGGTGCCCAGAAGGCAAAGATGATGGGGCTGCTGCCGTTGCCGTTGCTGCTGTCGCTGCCGACGTTGGGCTTGGGAGAGGCATGGGAGATCGCGATCGTGGTCGAGGGGCCTATGTTGCCCAAGGCATTGAGGAGGAGGCCGAGGGCTAGGTCGGCTACCCAGTCGGCGAGGAGGTAGCAGGACCAGATGACGAAGCGGGTGAGGCGGGAGGGGGAGGTGCGGCGGAGCGGCGTGACGAAGATGAGGAGAATTTGGAGGCCCAGACTGGCCTGCACGGCCGCCCGGATCTCCCAGTTCGTGTCCTGCTGTGGAACTGGTGGCTGGAACCCCGGCATCTCTCTCTCTCTCTCTGTATGTATACCTTTCTCTTGCTCTTGCTTTTTAGCAGTGAAGTGAAGTGAATGTATTGCGCAGTTGAATATTTTTGGATGCTTCTTTTCCTTGAGTCGCCTATATTCTGCAGTTGAAATTACAGTATCTTTGTTAATTGTCCGTATACATGATGCATCTATAATCAATAAAACAGAAGCTCACGTATATATTTAGTAGACGAGAAAATAAATAAAATACTAACTATTTATTATAATATGAGAAATGCTACATGGGAATCTTAAAGAAAATTATATATAGAATTATAACTCTTAGTCCACAAATCAAAATCTTATCTTTAAGATTTAAACTTTTTTTGTTTTGAGTTTTAATAATTTATGAATTGTAGGGCGCGCATTGCTATTTATAATAGAATACGAAATCTAAAAAAGGAGTAGGGTTAAAAAAAAATATTGTATTTACCCTTAATATATAAAAATAATAAAGAAATGTAACTTAGATGTTAATCTTGTTGGAATAAAATTTAAAATTTCAAAATTCTCAATAATTATTTTATTATTAATTTTTAATTTATTTATTAAAATTTATTCTCATTTATTAATTTTAAATTATTCTTATTTATTGTCATTTATTTTATTATTCATTTACACTCTTTTAATTAATTTACTAATTAATTCTTATTAATGTATTTTAACGTTGGGTTGAAGTTAATTCATCATTTAGGTGAATTAAAGTTGGCATGGAACCTAACGGCACTATTCCTGCTCCTGCCTGCTCCTATAAATATATAGGATGTGGGATGTAGTAGTTAGAGTGCGAAAGGAAAAAGTCAGTGAGAAAAAAAAAAAAGAAAGAAAGAAAAAAAAAAGAGAGAGAATTATTTTAAGTTTTATTTTAAATGTTATTTGGTTAATTTTATTTATCGGGTGTTGAAAGAAACTTCGTCAACCTCTTCCGCGGTCGTGCTCGTAGGAAGGGGAGTTCCGGTCGTACCTTGGGGTAGTATCTCCGATTAATCCGCACGAAGGACGGAAATACGCCTTAGAGCAGTGCCTCGCATGCTTCCGGATCAATTTTATTTCGGTTTATTTTTATCTACAATTTCTGGAATTTTTATAGCGATTAAAGGTAAGTTCTGTTATTCAAATTTAAACATAAACTAGTTAGATAATTTTAATCACAATCAAAGTTAGTGCGATTTTTCTCTAACAGTCTAAGGCGTATATCCGATTTAATTGTGATTAACGATCTAACGAGTGCTAATCCGAAAAGAAAATATATATTGCATATTATATATAATTGTGTTGTCAACTTGTTTGTGTGATTGACATTCAAACTTAAACAAATTGGGATTAGCATTTTAAAATTTTAATTGCATATAGATTATTGTGATTAATTTTGTTCTCTTTAAAATTATTATATATATATATATATATATATATATATATATATATATATATATATATATATATATATATATATATATATATATATATATATATATATATATATATTTACTGTTTTCATTTTTTAGCTACAATAAAATAAATAAAATAAAAAAAAATTTATTTACTGTTTCGAGAAAAAAAAAATAGCTACAGTAAAATAAATAAAATAATAATAAAAAAAAAATTATTTACTGTTTCGAGAAAAAAAAAAAAATAGCTACAGTAAAATATATAAAAGTTTATTTACTGCTTTATATAAAAGTTTATTTACTGCTTTAGCTTCAAAAAGAAAAAAGAAAAAAAAAAAGCTATATTTATATATAGTTTTATCTACAGTAGAATATTTTTTAATTGTTTTAAGTGGTATTTGAACCTGCAACCTTAGACTTAAGATAAAGACACATAACCAGTAAGCACAAAGCATACTTTACATATTTTAGTTTAATCTTATATTATTTACTGCAGTTTAAATATTTTATTTGATTGCATTTATATCCGAAAATATTTAAATCAAATTCAAATTTTAATTGTTTGGGTCATCTGTTTGCTATTGAACTAATTGAGATAAAAAGAGTAATATTAAAATCTTAAACAATGTGTATTTGTTTTATATATATATATTAAAACAAATAATAATAATATTAAAAGATTTATTGAATCTTTTTTGTAGCTCGTTGCTAGTCTTAAAGAAAAATTTATTCTCTCAATTAGATTATCTAAAATGTTTCAAACTTAGATACCTATCAAGCTATTTGTCTACTGGACAATTTATTTCAATTTTATCCAGATTTGCTTATGAACTTAGAGAATTATTAAAATTAGGTTTGCACTTCCTTCAATCAGAATAGAAAAAACTAATACCGATTTAGTGAGATTGAACCAAACCCTATTAGACATAGTTGATGTTATATTTTTAAGTTCTGATGTATCTCAGAACTTGTGGGGGAAAGTTTTTTATCAGCTTGATATATTTGGGTATCCTGATTGTTCACCTGTTCATATTTCTGTTGATCCTAGTATGATTCATTAGATTGCTCGAGAGAAAGTATTTCGTTAATTTAAAAGTAATCTATCTTATGGACTCAAATTTGTTGGTTGTTCTGTACAAAGATACCAATTGAATTTCTGATTCTTTGAACATCAAATCTATTTTTATTCGGTGTGATTCTAAAGCTGTAATTAAGTTTTTGTAAAATGAAATTGATAAATTTCAAAGCTAATAGACATATTAAATTGAGACAAGAATTTGTTAGATGTCTAATTTTTATAATGTTGTTTCTTTGAGTTTTATCAGATCTGAAAAGAATTTTGCAGATTGCTTGACGAAAGACCTGAATAGGACTAAGGTCCTAAAGTCATCGAGGGGGATGGGACTTTGCCCATAAAGGGCCTTCCTGCAGTGGGAACCCAACCTTTGTGATAGGAGATCCCTTGAAGAAGGTTCAATGTGGTAAAAACAAGCTGTCAGGTTGGCCAAAGAGCACTTTCTACAGTTTATTCAGAGGAACTTTAGTTCCAATTCCATCCCTATGATGAGTAGTGCTCTGTGTAGTGGTTGAGGTTGAGCTTACAGCTCTTAATGGAATCCGAGGCGATAATTTTCGCGAGATGTGACTCTACACACATCCTTGGAGGAAACCACCTATATAAAAATATTCGTATAAGGCCGCGACTATGAGATGTGGGCTGTTCATAGAAATTCTTATGAAAAATCAAGGTACTGTGCATGGCCTTTAACGCACAGACTCGCGACGGAGAATTCTGTGCTGTGTGTGTGGCCGTTGAAGTCAGGGTCAAAGGAACGTAGTTCAAGACCTGGTCCACTCCGATTCCTTCTGATGAAAATTGCTTACACTAAGTGAGGTTAAGTCTCTTAAAGACACCTTACCTATTACATAGTATAAACACCCGATAATCTTATTTTAATTTTAATTTGTTGAGTTTAATAATTATTTCAAAATTTTAAATTTTGTGGGGGATTGTTGGAATAAAATTTAAAATTCCAAAATTCTCAATAATTATTTTATTATTAATTTTCAATTTATTTATTAAAATTTATTCTCATTTATTAATTTTAAATTATTCTTATTTATTGTCATTTATTTTATTATTCATTTACTCTCTTTTAATTAATTTACTAATTAATTCTTATTAATGTATTTTAACGTTGGGTTGAAGTTAATTCACCATTTAGGTGAATTAAAGTTGGCATGGAACCTAACGGCACTATTCCTGCTCCTGCCTGCTCCTATAAATATATAGGATGTGGGATGTAGTAGTTAGAGTGCGAAAGGAAAAAGTCAGTGAGAAAAAAAAAAAAGAAAGAAAGAAAAAAAAAAGAGAGAGAATTATTTTAAGTTTTATTTTAAATGTTATTTGGTTAATTTTATTTATCGGGTGTTGAAAGAAACTTCGTCAACCTCTTCCGCGGTCGTGCTCGTAGGAAGGGGAGTTCCGGTCGTACCTTGGGGTGGTATCTCCGATTAATCCGCACGAAGGACGGAAATACGCCTTAGAGCAGTGCCTCGCATGCTTCCAGATCAATTTTATTTCGGTTTATTTTTATCTACAATTTCTGGAATTTTTATAGCGATTAAAGGTAAGTTTTGTTATTCAAATTTAAACATAAACTAGTTAGATAATTTTAATCACAATCAAAGTTAGTGTGATTTTTCTCTAACAAATCTTACATCTAATCAATCATGAATTTAAGTATTTAGTATTAAAAAAAAAAAGAAAAAAAAGTAAGAATGCTATAGGACTACCGTAGTACTATTAGCCTCTGGATTTAAAAAAATATAAATTTTATATTTATTTTTAAATATACAGATAATATTGCTAAAAAAATATTATTTTTTTATTTGATAAATAATAGTAGCCTAATTCACAGGAAAATTACCGTGGGTAATGCTATGCTCAGTGAATAGACGAGCATCACATGATAAGAGTCCCCATTTTATTTGAAAAGCAAGTGAGAAGATGATCAATGGGCAAGAAAAATTTTAAAAACATTTACAATTAACTAACAGTGTTGCTTAACCAAAAAAAAAAAAATTAGAAGATGTGACACTCTTTTATTACTTAATTTGCTTACAACCAAACTGCCGTAGCTCAAATAGATGTATATATTACCTATCACTAGATCTACAGCAATGAGCCTAATTGTCCTATGCGGGAAGGGTTTTAAAACCCCAAAAAGAACAAACACCGATGTTTCTAGAATACGAAAAAAAAAAAAGAGAAAAAGATAAAGAAGAGAAAATGCTTAAAACATATTAAAGAAAAAGCGAAAGTAAAATGAAAAGAAAAAGAAGATCCTAAAAAAAATAAAAAGAGCAAAGATAGAAGAATAAAGAGAGAAAAAAAAAAAAAGCCTAAACAAAATTTAAAAAGAAAAATAGGAAAAAAAAATAGAGAACAACAAAATACCTAATAACGGCTCAGTGCAATTCAAAGTTTTCCTTTTTAAAGTAAGACATGAGATTTAATGTTGTACACAAAACTGTCCTACTTTATTCAAGCAAAATGCTTTTGATAGTATGAAATTTGTATTTGTTATATATTTTTTTTTATCAATAGATGTCTAGAATTTAATAGTTGTAGGTAAAAAAAAAAAAAGTACATAACAAATATTTTTAGAAACACAGCTGCTTTTGTATTTTTAAGTTATTTTCGATATTAGAACTTCTGAATTAACGATCGATTTTATTATACTTAATTAATTTAGAGTTTTTAAAATATCTAAAAAATAAAATTTGTAAGTTTTGATATTATTTACCTAGTGATTGAAGAGACCTAAAATTAGTAATTTTAATAATTATTGTAAGCCGTTTGCAAATTTAATAATATAAAAATATTCAAATTGTGAAAGATTTTGATAGAAATGTCACACCCCGAGTTTAGAAAAAAGGGTTTAATTGTTTATTATTATTATTTTTTTATCAGAGTTAAACATTTCGAAATCCAATGCCTGAACAGATCGCCACACATATAGAAAAGCCTCTGTACAAACGGACAGAGTCTTCTCTATATATGCTTGGCTAGAAAAGTACATTCATTAGAGTAGATACAAACAGTAAATTAAAAATTAAATAGTCATCTACTCTATTACATCCACAAGGCTCCATAAATATATAATATGCCCACAGTCCTAGATATCCACAACTAGTCATCCAACACAGTTCTAAATATCCACGACTAATCATTCAACACAATCCTAAATATCCACAACTAAGATAATAGAGAAAATAAACATAGAGTCCAAGGACAAAATCAATATACTAAGTCATAACAATCAATGATCTGCTAGTGTAGAATACCGGGATTTCGGATAGCGCACCGACCTCGTGAGATGGCGTGGTGTGGATAAATCGCCTCGAGCGTGTTTCATACTGGATTACAGATGAGTTCGGGTCGACTTGGATCAACGCAGAAGCCCCGGGTCGATTCGGGGTTTTCCGGGCATTTTCCGCCGTTAGAGGACTGGCTTCGGGGAAGCCTCGACTCCCCAGTGGAGTGTAGAAAATTGGGCACACTGAGACCTTGGTGATGGATGTTTAGTATTTTTGGTGGTGTGGGTGTTTTAATTAAATGATGATGAGCTTAATTTATATAAATTGGGTGGACCTGTAAGGTGCAAAGAAATTTTGGAATATTTTTGTTAAGTAAAAATTCATTATTAATGTGCCTTTGGAGCACTTAATTATGCTGGATCTTTGGTGAATGTGTGTTGTGGATGGTTAGAGCTACAGAGTGTATGTGTGCTATGGTTTTGGAATGTATGAGAGCATCTTATGTGTTTATTGTTGGCTGTTGGATTGAGGGGAAGGTAAAATGGACTTAGTTTATGTGTACTTGTGTGCTGTGGATGTGTGGTGTGAGCCGTTGCGCGTCGGAATTTTGTGTGGACTCAGAGAGAAATTTTTGGAGCCTCCGAGGTTTTGCGGCATGATTTCCGAGGTTTCGTCAGTTCGAGGTTCCAGCACTTCACCGACTCCGGCAATTGCCTGCGGAAAGCGTTCCAGGTGGGTTGGAATTTCTCCAAAATTTATGAAATGCCCTCTAATGCTTCTGTAAGCATATTGATCATGTTTAGCCTATTTATCATATATTGATCATGATTAGCTGATTTATTATATATTGATAAATCTGATAGTTGCATAGAAAATTGTAGAATGACATTCTTGAGCCCCAGATATTTTTAGTATGATCTAGAGGTTATTTGACACTAGACTGCATGTTCCTTTGAGATTCAAGCTGCATCTGGACCTTCATATATTTTAGTGTCCCGTTTTAAGTAAACTCCATTTTTTTAAAAAAAAGGGTTTTTAACTATTGAGAAAATTATGAATGGTCCAAATTGTTCGAATTGAGTGTGTACTCGTGCCAGAGGGCCGAGGGTATTTTTAGAGCATCGTCTGTCGAGTTCTTGTGTCATGAGAGTTCTTCTTCCTTGTTGGGATCATGGGTTGTGTTCATGATTTAGTGGTGGAGGTAGTTCTCCCACTTAGTTTTGAGGATATTTGGGGTTCTGGCAGATCGAGTCGTGGAGGTTTCCCGACTTAGCTATGGGTCATGCATTATCAGATTAAGTCGTTGAGGTTTCTCCGACATAGCTTTGAGATCGTGTGGGCATTTCCTGATCGAGTCGAGGGGTCTTTCACCGACCGAGTTGTACTTTTGAGCTCGTGATACCGATCTGTTTGATCGAGGATTATAGCCTGCTGAGCCTGGCATTTTATGCCAGTTATGAGATACTTGAGATACTTGAGTTCGCGGGGTCGCTCCCCGCGAGCTACGCTCCGGATGCGATGATGATACCGAGCCTGACGAGGCTGCGATGTGATTACTGAGATAGTCCTTGAGGGACACCCTACGTAAGACCAAGTCCTGTTTGGGCGTAGTGGCAGTAGATGAGCGCAGGCTCGACTGGTCCAAAAAGTGGGACAGTCATTGCGATGGGGTGATTGTGTGAGTGAGTTTCATTGCATGTTCATAGATGAATTTTCCTTTGAGCATAGTACTTGAGGCATATTATTAGCAGTGAGAGTGTATGCATAGCAGGGTCTGAGTAGAGTTCCTTGAGCATGATGATACATGTTAGCTGTAGTTTCTTTCCTGCTTACCCTTTTTATCTATCTATCTGCATACCTATCTGTTTTGCCTTCAGTAGACTTAGTGGGCATACCGTGGATATTGGGACGGTACCCACTGAGATCTGCCTTCTGCAGTAGATCTCACACCCGCTGCGGTGACAGGTTTGAGGCAGCTGTTCCGGCTTGGTTTGCGCGGAGACAGCAGATCGAGGTGAGGACGTGGCCGAGTAGTTCCTTACCAGCATTTGGGTCAGAGGTAGATGTACCCTATTAGTTTCTTATTTTCCACTTTTGTACTGAGAGGGTGAGGCTTGTATTTTTTTTATTTTCATTCGAGGGACCTATTTTGAGGACATGTGTATTATTGGAGATTTATTTATTTCAGATTTATAGTGTGGCTTTTGATTTATAGTTTCAGCTCTGATTCATGTTTTTAGTTCTAGATCTGACTTGCAGGGTAGACGCTTCGTCTGTGCGGCAGTTTCCGTACAGATGGCGGATCTGTTAGCGAGCCCGGGTCGCAGTTTCGACCCCGGGGCGTGACAGATTTAGGTGGTATCAGAGCCTAGGAATATAGGTCGTTGGAGACTTAGAGACCCTAGGCTTTTGGTTGGACAGTAGGATGACTATCGTGAGAGTCGTGACTTTAGCGAGAGTCCTGATTGAGTTGTGCCTCCCCCAGAGGATTGGGGCGAGTGATTTTACATGTTATTTCTCTAAAGATGATTATGTTGGCTGCAGACAACATAATGCTTTAGAATGGGTAACATGTTTTAGACTTTCGCTTGATTGGGTCGAGAGAGTTTTGGTCCTAATGTTTGTTCTGTTGTAGTGATTTTCGATGCTTCCGTGACGCCGTGCAGCGGCGAGGGCGTGTTTGACCTTGGAGGAGGAGCCCGAACAGCGGGTGGCTAAATGGATAGAGCAGAATAAGGTCTGAGAGTTACAGGCCCAAGTAGCCCAGACGTTTGAGGCGATGCGGCGCCAGGAAGAGAACATGGAGCGCGTGATGCACATGCTTGAGCTGAGAGCATCCCCCGGGGTATCGGCAGTAGAACTTCCAGCCGTGACATCGTCGATTTCGACCCTGATCGCACCAGTGATGGTGCAGAGGCAGCGAGAGGTTGCTGACCGGTGGTTTTACTTTATCCAGTTCTACCCCCTGCAGATTTCGGTATAGAGTTTGGAGCCTTGGGAGGCCGAGAACTGGATCGCTGCTTGGAAGAGCTGTTCGAGGGTTTGTTCATCCAGGAGAAGCATCAGGGCGCTTGGTCATGCGCTTTTGGATAAGGACGCCCAGAGAGTTGGTGGCGTCGAGTTCGTCCTGTTGGACCATCGGGAGCGCAGTTGATGATCAGGGGCGGGTTTCTGCGACGGTTTAGCAGTGTACCCCTTGTCGCCCGGGATGAGGTTTGGAGGTTGATCTGATTGAGAGGGGACTGCATCGGGATATCTATCTCCTTGTATATTCCCGGCGAGTGCCGACTTTAGATGCAGCGTTTGGGCATGTTCGATGAATTGACTGAGGATCAGTGATCACGTCCAGGAGGGACGAAGAGCAAGGGAACAGCTTCAGTAAGAGACGTCCAGCATCGTCGGATTTGGGATAGTTGAGTGGATCGAGGTTGTCTTGATTCCAGTCTCTGGATCATGGGTCTCAGAGGAGACAGAGACCAGGAGGTTCTCGACAGACGAGGTACCGGCAGAGTGTCCTATAGGGGGACTCATGGTTTTGCCGATTGCGACGGCACCCTACCACCCCTTTTAGGATGAAGCGGAGGTTCATCCGATTAACCGGTAGGCTGATAGAGTCGTGATGCCGAGGCAGATTGAGCGAGGGCCACCAGCATCTAGTGGATGAGTTTGTACAGCCGGCTAGAGGGCGCCAGGATAGTGGATCGCGTCTTACCTGGTGTGGTTTTCCTTGTGGTCATCGGAGTTAGAGCATGTTGATGCCGACACTGCTTGTGTGTGCTTCAGTAGAGCAGGGATAGCTTCGTGTGGATCTGATGGATCGAGGGGTCTATGTGACCCGTACCACGTCGTGGGTATACGACAGTGGGGATCCGAGAGATTGATACTTGGGTTTGTTGCCACGCCATTGCTACCGGCAGTGATGCCACGTTGTGAGTACGCAACGGTGGGAGTTCTTGGATGGTTCGAACATAGTCAGTTTTGGATTGTGTTTTGGCAGATGCCTTCGAGAGATTGACAGTATTATGGAACCGACAGGCGAGGGCTGTGCCCTATTAGTGTACTGGAACCAGTAGGGGCATATGAGCTTTTAGCGAGGTCAAGTGGATTGACTAAGGCCCTGCCGCCTTTCGGATTTGAGGGAATTGAGTGTTCCGGTTTTATTGGGCGGGTTGGTGGTTGTACCCGTCGTGAATGTTTGGATAATTTTCGAATGACTTAGAGCATGAAGAGCACTTGAGGTTAGTGCTACAACTTCTAGGAGGGAAGAAGTTGTTTGCCAAGTTGAGAGAGTATGCGTTTGACTCCAGAAGATTTTGTTGTTAGGCCATATGTTTTCAGTTGTAAGAGCGACCGAGGACCCAACGAAGAGTGATGCCGTTGGGAATTAGCCTAAGCCTATGTTAGTGACTGAGGTCAAAAGTTTTGGACTAGGCAGGGCCAGTATAGCTTCGAGGAGTTAAAGCTGAGTAGAATATCAGCATCGATTTGGATGATTGCCAGTGATAGAAAGAACATAGAGTTATCCATAGACCCTTGAACCTGAGGTACTTGGTTACTCAGGAGGATTTTTGGTCGAGGCAACGCCGGTGGACAGACTTATTGGGGCTATATGATTGATTTAGTATATCTTTATCCCGGCGAGGACTTTTTGGTCAGTTACGCCTTGTCTAGGCGAGCAGTGCAACCTTGGGAATGAGATGGTCGATCTGTAGTCGTCAAATTTGGAACTTGGAGTTGAGAATTGGATGTTTGGGGGAAATGTTCCCGATGTAGAATTTCTTCCCTGTGGCGAATTGTGAGTGTGCATTTGTAGGTTTTTGAGCCTTTTGGTTACTATGGAGCAACGAGGGAATTATGCCAATTGGAGGCTTAGAGTGGGATTAGAGACCATGATTTTGGAAGCCACTAGCCGTAGGTTTATATCTATATATGTATAGATTTGAGTTTTCGCGGGGAGTTTGATCCGCAAGTGTTTATCTGGCCGGAAGAAGTATATTTGATCACCGCATGTTTTGGGTTTTGCTTCTTGGGATGTGGACAAGGATTTGAGCTGTCGGAAGCACCGATGCTATTGTTGCTCATGGAACTAAGGGTATTTGCAATTGGTTTATACCCGGTGAAGGTTCTGTGGTGCCAGTATTTTGAGTGAGGGATCCCCTATCCCCATTTGGCTGTGTCACCCTCCTGAGTTATGGATCTATTTTGGGTTTCGAGGACGAAACCTTTTTAAGGAGGGGAGAGTGTAGAATACCGGGATTTCGGATAGCGCACCGACCTCGTGAGATGGCGTGGTGTGGATAAATCGCCTCGAGCATGTTTCATACTGGATTACAGATGAGTTCGGGTCGACTTGGATCAACGCAGAAGCCCCGGGTCGATTCGGGGTTTTCCGGGCATTTTCTGCCGTTAGAGGACTGGCTTCGGGGAAGCCTCGACTCCCCAGTGGAGTGTAGAAAATTGGGCACACTGAGACCTTGGTGATGGATGTTTAGTATTTTTGGTGGTGTGGGTGTTTTAATTAAATGATGATGAGCTTAATTTATATAAATTGGGTGGACCTGTAAGGTGCAAAGAAATTTTGGAATATTTTTGTTAAGTAAAAATTCATTATTAATGTGCCTTTGGAGCTCTTAATTATGCTGGATCTTTGGTGAATGTGTGTTGTGGATGGTTAGAGCTACAGAGTGTATGTGTGCTATGGTTTTGGAATGTATGAGAGCATCTTATGTGTTTATTGTTGGCTGTTGGATTGAGGGGAAGGTAAAATGGACTTAGTTTATGTGTACTTGTGTGCTGTGGATGTGTGGTGTGAGCCGTTGCGCGTCGGAATTTTGTGTGGACTCAGAGAGAAATTTATGGAGCCTCCGAGGTTTTGCGGCATGATTTCCGAGGTTTCGTCAGTTCGAGGTTCCAGCACTTCACCGACTCCGGCAATTGCCTGTGGAAAGCGTTCCAGGTGGGTTGGAATTTTTCCAAAATTTATGAAATGCCCTCTAATGCTTCTGTAAGCATATTGATCATGTTTAGCCTATTTATCATATATTGATCATGATTAGCTGATTTATTATATATTGATAAATCTGATAGTTGCATAGAAAATTGTAGAATGACATTCTTGAGCCCCAGATATTTTTAGTATGATCTAGAGGTTATTTGACACTAGACTGCATGTTCCTTTGAGATTCAAGCTGCATCTGGACCTTCATATATTTTAGTGCCCCGTTTTAAGTAAACTCCATTTTTTTTTAAAAAAGGGTTTTTAACTATTGAGAAAATTATGAATGGTCCAAATTGTTCGAATTGAGTGTGTACTCGTGCCAGAGGGCCGAGGGTATTTTTAGAGCATCGTCTGTCGAGTTCTTGTGTCATGAGAGTTCTTCTTCCTTGTTGGGATCATGGGTTGTGTTCATGATTTAGTGGTGGAGGTAGTTCTCCCACTTAGTTTTGAGGATATTTGGGGTTCTGGCAGATCGAGTCGTGGAGGTTTCCCGACTTAGCTATGGGTCATGCATTATCAGATTAAGTCGTTGAGGTTTCTCCGACATAGCTTTGAGATCGTGTGGGCATTTCCTGATCGAGTCGAGGGGTCTTTCACCGACCGAGTTGTACTTTTGAGCTCGTGATACCGATCTGTTTGATCGAGGATTATAGCCTGCTGAGCCTGGCATTTTATGCCAGTTATGAGATACTTGAGATACTTGAGTTCGCGGGGTCGCCCCCCGCGAGCTACGCTCCGGATGCGATGATGATACCGAGCCTGACGAGGCTGCGATGTGATTACTGAGATAGTCCTTGAGGGACACCCTACGTAAGACCAAGTCCTGTTTGGGCGTAGTGGCAGTAGATGAGCGCAGGCTCGACTGGTCCAAAAAGTGGGACAGTCATTGCGATGGGGTGATTGTGTGAGTGAGTTTCATTGCATGTTCATAGATGAATTTTCCTTTGAGCATAGTACTTGAGGCATATTATTAGCAGTGAGAGTGTATGCATAGCAGGGTCTGAGTAGAGTTCCTTGAGCATGATGATACATGTTAGCTGTAGTTTCTTTCCTGCTTACCCTTTTTATCTATCTATCTGCATACCTATCTGTTTTGCCTTCAGTAGACTTAGTGGGCATACCGTGGATATTGGGACGGTACCCACTGAGATCTGCCTTCTGCAGTAGATCTCACACCCGCTGCGGTGACAGGTTTGAGGCAGCTATTCCGGCTTGGTTTGCGCGGAGACAGCAGATCGAGGTGAGGACGTGGCCGAGTAGTTCCTTACCAGCATTTGGGTCAGAGGTAGATGTACCCTATTAGTTTCTTATTTTCCACTTTTGTACTGAGAGGGTGAGGCTTGTATTTTTTTTATTTTCATTCGAGGGACCTATTTTGAGGACATGTGTATTATTGGAGATTTATTTATTTCAGATTTATAGTGTGGCTTTTGATTTATAGTTTCAGCTCTGATTCATGTTTTTAGTTCTAGATCTGACTTGCAGGGTAGACGCTTCGTCTGTGCGGCAGTTTCCGTACAGATGGCGGATCTGTTAGCGAGCCCGGGTCGCAGTTTCGACCCCGGGGCGTGACAGCTAGGGACAAATCTAACTCGTCTGCTCACCAGATCGTCCCAGAATTCCAGCACCAAACTGACCTTAAAAATGGTCACCCGAGGATTGGAGACACATCATAAGTATATCCCAGTGGGCATGACGGGCCGAGAAATATCAAGTCGTACCTACTGGATACTATAATAAGCGGATAAACAAAAGCTAGAGATAACAAATATGAATAATCAACTGAGCATGCTAGAAAAGTAAACAAGTATAAGATAGGTGAATAAATAATGCATCAAAACTAGAAATACAAGTACACCCAATCTCACGCCATTGTTGGTCCCTAGGACCTCAGGCTAATACCGCTCTGGAAACCAGTATGCTATCATAACCCCAACGGGCTCACGGGTCAATGTGACCTCTCTACCGGTAAAGAACACCACTGCGGGTAGCTAATCCGCTGGTGTGCGCGACTGAAAGCTGGCTCAGCGGCGATCATAATGCTGATGCTCAAACCACGGTCTAAAGACCAGACAGTCGGCGAAAAGCCGAGGAAAATCCCCATTGGGATACAAACACTGAAGTATATCATGCTAACTACCGAAACAGTAACTCCTATTCTAAACATGCAGGGAAGAATAGAGAATGGTATAGAACTGAGCTAGTGACCATACAAGTATGGTATATGTCCAGATATGTATAACTACTGCTGGAAATAAAAGCATAACAAAAACTCATCTGCGGGATCAATGCTACAAAGAATCAAAGGGGTCCGTCCTACTACGGTACCCGTAGGGCCGAAATGATAAAACGCGGACCGAAGATAACCCACCTCAAGGCAGACGGTCGCGATATCTGCTGGACGGATCACGGGCTGGCTCCTGACGGCTAGGGTCTACAATAGTATCACGTGTCAATATAGGATTCATCCACAATCCTTGAAATGCGCGATTAGCGCAAAACCCGCCGATAAATCGACAATTTCGTCGATTTACGGGTCGTTAAGTAAATCCCGCTCAACGAAAACCCTCGGAACCTAAACGAAGGGTCCATAAATCATATAAATACTGCTTACAGCTTTCCACCTTGTTACATTTATAATTAGACCCCTGGACTTTTCAAAATTGCATAATATTCATGTCTTTTACCACTAAATAAGCTTTAACTTTTAATCCAGAAATCTTTAAACCAATCCAATTTACCAGCAACTAGGTTTTGATGTGCTGGACCTCATGCTCACATTTTGAGAGCAAGTTGGGCAGCATAAACACAAGTTGGCCCATGACCAATGTGCATTGAGAGCATAAGTTGGCTACACTTGCACCTACACTTGACCATTTTCAATTTTAATGTGAGTATCATTCTCAGGGACCCAAAATCCATTAGAGGCTCACCTCTGGACCTCAGCAAAGTCACCCAATAACTTGTAGTAGCAATGTGACCATCTAAGGCTTATATATAGGACTTGGTTTTGGTTACTTGCCAATCCAGGGACTCTGGACAGAATCTAAGGTGAGCATTGTTTAGAGGACATCACAAAAACTCGGGGGCTCACTTGAAGAAGGTTGCGGGGCTGCTGGTTACGCTGTTGGAGCAAGATAACCTTGCTTTTTCTTTAATGGAGCATGAGCTTCAGGGGACTCCCAGAGGTGGAAGGAACATCACCCCACCAAGCTTGCACCTCCCCGCACGCTGGTCGGCAGAGGA
This sequence comes from Tillandsia leiboldiana, assembly GCA_029204045.2. NCBI lineage: Eukaryota > Viridiplantae > Streptophyta > Magnoliopsida > Poales > Bromeliaceae > Tillandsia > Tillandsia leiboldiana. The sequence goes on from CM055075.1 coordinate 4,724,218, forward strand.
AGAAGAAGAAGCAAGCTTAAGAGGTCATTAATGGCAAGTTGGGATTTATCCCACATGGGTCGCATGCAAAGGGTCTGGAGGAGTGCCCAGGGTATAAGAAGACTTACCAGAGGTTGGCCGGCGCCAGAGGAGCGACGGCGGCGACGGGGCGGCGTTGCTTGGTCTACCTAAAGAAACCGCAACCTAGGGCTTCCTCTACCGACCACTACACCGCACCAAAACCCCCCAAAATTCATGGGTAGTCTTCTGGGGACTAGCAGAGGATGGTGATCAAGTAGGTTCCCCAACAGAAGACCCGGAGGCGACGCGCAAAAATCCCTTCTTCAACCTGCCGGCAACCGGAGGTCCACGGACCTCGGGGCTTGGCCTAGAGGGTCCTCGTGGTGTCAATAGAAGGTTAGTGAGGTCCAGGTTGCAAGAAAATCGATGAAAAATAGAGGTTGTCTTATCTCGGTTTCAAGAAGAACTCGGTTTCAAGAAGAAGGAAGGAAGAAAGGTCTTCCCGGCGGCGTGCGGCGGATCCAGACGCCGGCGCTCCACGGGCTGAGTCTCTAGAGGTAGATGAACTTCCCAAGAGACCACAGGTGCAAAAACCAAATCCTTTGGGCAATCCTTCTCCACTCCAACCTGAGATCCAAGAAAAAAACTTTGTTTGCTTCTTCTCCTATTCCGGCGAGAGGAGGCGGCGGCCGGCGGCGTAACGGTCGAAGTAGGAGCAGAGGGAGGTAAGGAGTTCTTTGGTGCAGTTGGGGTGCTAGAGATTTGAGTTAGGGTTCATAACAAAACCCTAACATGCATTTGTATACTATTTGTAACAATATGCCAACTAGTGTAATATCACGATCTATCTTATATTTTTTTAAATTCTTTTTGAATAAATTAGTTATTAGGGGAAATAAATCATCGTGTTTTCTTAGGTAGATCGTCGTGGTTTGTTGGTATTTTTCTGGGTTAGAGCGCGAAAAAAACGGTGAACGACAAAGCGACCGGATCTGAAATCCGACTTACGGATCTCCCGGAATGGGGTTTTGAAGGTCTCGGTATTCGTGGTGTGCATCGGAATCCGTGCTAAGTGATCGGCACGTTTTTCGAGGAGATTGGGATTTATCTCTTTATATATTCGGATTAGGGGTTTATTTGTACGTATAAGAGAAAGAAATTAATTATATTATTTAATTAATTACCCTTCAAGAAAAGAAAATCCTAATCGGATAGAAAAGAGAGAAAAAGAAAGCGGATCTCTGATCTTCTTCGATCAACGCGCCGGAAGCCGGGAACGAGACGTTACCGTCAACGGGGAGCGGATCCGGATCCTCACTATCGCGAGGAATGAGAACGGATCGTCTTCTCCGATAGATCAAGGTAAGCGGCGTTTATTTCTTGTGTTTTCGTCGTTCTTGGTTTGGCATTTTTGGCTTTTAGGGTTTCGCCGCTTTTTGGTTCGGATCGCTTGTGCCGTTCGTTGCGCCGCCGCCGCGATGCCCTAGAGCACCGCCGTGGCGGTGTACGGACGCGCCGCCGCCGCGAGACGCCGCCCGCACTGCGCGCCGTGCCGGGGAGGGCGCGGCGGGCTGGTGCCGCGCGGGGCTGCACCGCAGGCGGCTCCCACGCGGGCTGGTGCCGCGCGGAGCCGCGCCGCTTGCGGCGCCGCGCGGGGCCGCCGCCGCTCGGTTTTCGCCTTTACTTTTACGTGTTCGGGACCTCGGTTCTTCACGGGCAAGTCTAGTCTTACCTTTTGTGTTTTTGGGGACTTTTAGGTCCGGGTGTCGTTCGAGGGCGCGGGTCGACTTCTGGTGTTCCGGTCAACGCGTTCTGAGGTGGGTACCCCCTTTTTAGTCATCTTTGGTGTTTGAGTCTATTTTTATTTTGTAAGAGTAAGGTGATTACATTCCTGAAATCTTGTTTAACCCTCTTTTTGCATGAGTATTATCATTACACTTTGATCATATCACTATGCTCATGGCTGCTTCACGCACACCAGCGGTTTGGCCACCGCACTGGTGTACTTTTCCGGAGAGGTGGTACGTTGACCCGTGAACCCCACAAGGTGACGTAGTGGGGGCCCCTATAGGTGGGGGGTTAAAAGCACCAAGGTGAGAGCGGTGTGTAGCTCTGAGGTAGGTGCTCAGAGCGGTGCGTATTTCTGAGACAGGTGCTCAGTTCTGATTTTTTACAGGGGGTTGTGATTGACTACATGAGGGGGAGTGGGGATGCTCTGGTCTTTCGGTTTGCGATACTCTTAGTTGTTTTTAGCATCTTGCACTCTTTACGTTACTCCTTACTCTTTGTGTCACTGACTTCCCACACTGTGACAGGTTCGGGCAGGGGTGGGATCGAGAACGACGGTGAGACTGCGACTAGAGGACTGTAGCCTCGTTCTGTGGCTAGTGACCTTTTCCTTTTTGCCTTTGATTAGTTCGGTTAGTTAGTGAGCATGTGGTTTCTTTTATTGTGGATGATGTGGATGTTGGAATCTTGTGATGAACGGTTTCCTTTATTTTTCTCTTAGTTCGGCCATTTTCAAATAAAGAAAAGGTTTGCGAAAATAATTTTGAAAAGAATAGGTGTCGTGTGGGCACCGTCTTATAAACCCGTGGATTTATCATTTCAAAATGTTGATGGCCTCTTTAGTTATTGAATATGATTATCTTCTTCCTCTACTCGACTGATTGACTGGTGTGGTTAAAGTGTAACTTGGGAATTGTGACGCCGTGCATATACAAAGGCGACTCCGTCCGTTTGCGGAGTGAATTCGTATGTGTGGCGGGTCTGGGCACGTGCCGGTGGGAGGGGAAGATGTTTTCAAAAAAAAAAAATATTACACATTTTTCCGCTTAATTAAACCCCCGGGGTGTGACAACTAGTCCCTCAACCTACAATATTTAAGGTTAGGTCCTCTACTGTAGATTGTTTTTGCAGCAATACCCCCTCACCAAGAAGTTCCATTGGATTCCGCGCATAAAATATAGGGGTTTAGATTCAAATACGCCATTTTTTGCCTTTTTCATGCTTTTCGAGACAACTAGGTCGTCAAACTGAAAAACGGACACCACCATAACGTTCGGCTCGACGAAACCTATCAGGTAGCGATTTTGGTTTGCCACATTCGATCCTCTATAATTTTAAAATCCATAAAATACACTGGGGTTACTTAGTGCGACACGCTTTTCGAGGACTTCGGCTCATCGAACATAAATTCCGTCAGCGCCACTGCGCTTAGAACGTTGAAGCCATCCAAATCGTGTAGTAATCATGAATTTTAAAATTTGAAATTTGAATCTAATTATAATTTTTGGGAAAATTATGAGTCAGGAAGTGCAAATTTGCACAGTTTTTGAGAAAACTGTATTCCGACTTACAAATCTGAGTATGATCTCGAAAATCTAAAATCGCCAGTAGATTCGTCTCGTCGAATTGATTAAAAATGATGTAAACCGATTTTCGATCTGACGGTCGGATCGTCTTGAAATCAGCGAAGAGAGTAGTGGGGGCCATAACTTAAGTATGAATAGTTACCCCTACTAACTTAAATCCCCTTTCGGCCAAGGTTGCCCGATCGACCGTCTGGAGTCTGAATCGGACGGTCTAGATACTCAATCTGAATGATTTGGCCATTCTGAGATCAATGGCATAGTCCATTTTTATGTTCGACGAGCCTAGGGCATCAAAATGCGTGCCAAACTGTAAAATGTACTGATCATTATGGATCGGGAATTTATCGGGGCACAAACTTGAGAAACCAAATACGCTACTTGATTGGTTCCGTCGAGCCGGACGTCATGGCGAAGTCCGTTTTTCAATTTGGCGACCCTAGTGCCCCGAAATACGTAAAAAATAGTAAAAATGGTGGTATTTTTGCAATAAAGTCCATATTTTATGCACCAAATTGATTGGGACTTTTTTATAGAGGGACATCTATGCTATTGTCACCCACAATAGGGAGATTGGGGTCTGGAATGCTTTTGTAGAGGGACTTATTTGCAAAATATCCAAATTCATGCGTTAAGAGCAAAGTGGGCTCTTGGGACTTTGTGCATGGGCATTCAAGACAAGGACCGAGCTCTGAGGTGCCCTTCCATCTTCCTCAGCATTTCCCAAGCACCCCAGCCCTTCCCGGGGTGCCTGGTGGCCGGAAAACCAAGCTCCAAGGAGTATAGGTCTTGGGCTCGGGTGAGGAAGGAGAAGACAACACCAAACCTCTGTTACGGAATTTGAGTTGGCGTAGTTTCGTGAAAGGTTCAAGTCTTGAAGATTGAAGGTGAAGAAAGTTGGATCATTTTACTCAATCTCAAGAAAGAAGAATTCAAAAGGATCAGGTATGTTTAACTAAAGATTATTGGTGATCCGAATACTTCTTGTAGTGTAGAAACACCTGGAAGAGTTTTTAATTGCATAAAAATCAAAAACTGGTGTTCGGACATGTTCAGGATCCGGATCTGAGCCAGCGATCCGGATCCCGAAGGTTGTTGTTTCATACATTACTTCAATCCGGATCGCAGCATCTCACGATCCGGATCCCGAACGTTGAGTTTTCTGAAATGTATGAACGATCCGGATCAGGCATTCCGATCCGGATCCCGAACGTTTGTTTTCTGGAAACCGTCTTTATTGCTACTGCAATCCGGATCGCCCAAATCCGATCCGGATCGCCGTCCGTCAAAATTCCAGAAATGTTAGGTTTTTGATTCTTATCTCCTTCCAAATGTTTCTAACCTATAAATAGACCCTATGACTCTTTTTCTAGGGTTAATCCAAAAATAAGGAAAATAGCCGTCATAATCAAATATCATTTTATACGGCCTAGATCCACATATAGAGAAGAAAGGAAATCATTAGAGAATACTCTATGTTTCTTCATCTATATTGATTAGTTTGATTCTAGGTTTTCATACTCACATCTTGAGTTGAATCAAACTAATGAATAATTAGATGGTATTTCCGATCTATCTTTGATCTAAGTATTCGGCGGATCATCACCACCCAAAAACAACGATTTCCCCAAAATCGGCGCGTGGATTCGCGTGTCCTTGTGGATTCAAGGTTCAACCGCTCTCGTGGATTCGGAGCGAGGCACGTTTGTGGATTCGAAGGGTGCTATTGGGTGCAGACCGTGGATTCGGTCGGACGTCGTGGATTCGACGTTGGACGCCGTGGATTCGGCGTTGGGCGCAGATCGTGGATTCGAGAAGCGTCGCGGAGCGAGCGGAGAAGATCCTCTAGGAGCGTATGGAAAAGGTTGAGTCGTAAGTGTGTACGGTAAATCACCTTGTACGTGTTTTAATTCTAGTGGATTTCTGCCGTGTTATCGGTCCCGTGGTTTTTTACTCCGGTGATGGAGTTTTCCACGTAAAAATCTTGCGTGTTATTTTTATTTCCGCATTGGGTTTTTATCGCAACGATTTTTTGAGTGTTTATACGTTTACACCTATTCACCCCCCTCTAGGTGTTTTTTTCCCCTATTTAGATCTACATTACATATAACCCAACAAGTGGTATCAGAGCGGGAATAGGGTTGTAAACAATGGTTGAAGGTGGAAATATCAATCGACCCCCTTTCTTTGATGGAACAAATTATGCGTACTGGAAAGTACGAATGAAAGCCTTTTTAATTTCCATCGACGAAAGGGTGTGGCAATCAATTGAATTAGGATGGTCTAATCCAACTGAAACTATCTCTGATGTTCGCACCTTAAAACCTAGGTCGAAATGGACCAAGGAAGAGTTAGATTCTTCTTCTTACAATGGCAAGGGAATTAATGCTATTTTTAATGCCTTATCTCAAACTGAATTCTCTCGCGTCTCGGCATGTGAGACTGCGAAAGAAATCTGGGATGTTCTTCAGGTTACACATGAGGGAACTAACCTCGTGAAGATTCAGAAACTGCAAATGCTTACGAGCAAGTTTGACTCTATCTTGATGGCAGAAAATGAATCTTTCACGGACTACTATACACGATTGCAAGACATCGTAAACTCATGTGCTAACCTGGGAGAGAAGATTCCAGAATTTAAGATTGTAAGAAAGATCTTAAGAACTCTTCCTGAACGATTTCGCCCAAAGGTTACAGCCATTGAAACTATTAAACACCTGGACGAAATACGTGTAGAAGAATTAGTTGGTTCATTACAAACTTATGAAATGACATTTACTACTAACAATTCTTCTGGAAAAGCATCCTCTTCTAAGTCTTCAGGTTATGCGTTGAAAACAACTAAGGAAGAAGACGCGGATACATCCTCCTCAGACGATGACGAGAACCTTTCTATGGAGGAATTTGAGAAGCAGCTCGCTCTCTTGACAAGGAAGTTTCGCCGCAACTTTCGAAGGGGTAATTCAAGTAAATCTCAATCCTTCGGAAAGTCGAACAAAGGCAAGGGTACTTCAAGTTACAAGTCAAGAAAGCAAGAGAACTTCTCAAAGGATAAGAAAAGTTCAGAGGGACAACTACAATGCTTCAAATGTCGAGGCTACGGCCACATTGCAACGGAGTGTCCCAACAAGTATCCTGCAAAGAAGAAGGCGATGCAAGTCGTCACTTGGGATGACAACTCAACGTCAAATGAGTCGTCTTCAAGTGATGAAGAAAAGAGCTCCACGGCATTCCACGCGTCCACATCTTCACCCTTCATGTGCTTTATGGCAAGTACGTCCGAGTCATTGTCCAACTCCACTGTTGAAAAGAATGCAACGGACAACGAATCGGATGATTCGGAAGGTGAAGATTTTGCTTTAGCCTACCACAGACTTTTGAGGGATTCAAAGAAAGTGGCTAAGCAAAACAAGAGTTTGAGAGGGAGAGTGCATGATCTCGAAGAAAAAGCAAAAAGAGCAACTTCTCTCTCAAACGCTCTTGAAGTTGAAAGGGAAAATCTGATAAAAGTAAATGTTTCCCTTCAGGAGTCCAATGAGCTTTTTGAGAAGGAACATACAAAACTGGTGGACAAAGCGGATCACTTCTCAAAGCTCTACAACGAGGCTCGACAGGATAACCTGGAAATGACAAAGACCATTTTCCAACTCAAGGATGACTTGAAGCGATTTTCTTTAGGAAGGAGTAAGTTGGATAGGCTTCTTGGTCTTGGTCAAACAAATCGGTTCGGCCTCGGGTACACTCAAACTGGAAACAGTCCAAGTTCGAGTGGGACAGTTTTTGTGCCTCAGTCGGTATCTCCTCCTCCGACACCGGAATTCAAGACAAACAACGACAACAAACTTACTTCATCCTTTTTGGGATCGTCAAGATCTAAGGTATGTTTTCGTTGTGGTGTTTCAGGGCACATAAGAAGACATTGCAAGACGGGAGTCAAACGCGCACCTCAAACACCTCTTGCAATGACTACCACAAAGGTGATTCCTCGGAAATCAATTGCAAATCAATTGAAGGAAAAGAACCTTGGTAGTTTACCGCGCAAGACGACTTCATCAAGGAGCAGCAATCGTTTTAACAAGACGCTTTCACCTAGGCATATAACTTCACGACCATTACCGACGCACTCCAAAAAGGTTTGGGTGCGCAAAGGTGAAATCTTTCCTTGTCTTGTTACCAATGTTTCCTTGCATGCATATGATAGTTCGTCTTGGTATCTGGATAGCGATTGTTCCCGTCACATGACCGGTGACAAAAATAGTTTTCAAAATCTTGAGAAAATCTCCGGAGGACTCGTTGTTTTCGGAGACGGTCGATCTTCCAAAATTGTTGGAAAATGAACAGTAGCTATTCCAGATGGCCCGGTTCTAAATAATGTGTTATTTGTTGATGGCCTTAAGACTAACCTCATCAGCATAAGTCAACTTTGCGACAATGGTTTTTCAGTTAACTTTTCATCTGTTGAATGTGTTGTAACTGATAAGGACCATGTATTCTTTTTAAAAGGGGTTAGATCTGAAAACAAGTGTTATGTTGTTCCTAATAATTTTTCTGAAAAATGTAACCTAGTTTCTTTGGATAATGAAACACTTTGGCATGAAAGGCTAGGTCACTTAAATTTTAAGGAACTTGCTAGAATTTTAAACAAGGACGTGGTCAAGGGGGTTCCAAAACTTTTGCTTAAACAAAACGTTGTGTGTGGTGGTTGCCAAAAGGGAAAACAGTCTAGGACTGCACACAAGAACTTGAACCACGTTGGTACAAAACGGCCTTTGGAACTTTTGCACATGGATTTAATGGGGCCGACCCGTCAACCATCTTTGGGAGGTAAATGGTATATTTTCTTATGGTTGATGATTTCTCTAGGTTTTCTTAGGTAGCATTTTTAAAAGAGAAAGCTGATACGTTTGATTCTTTTCATGAGATTTGCCATCGTATTATGATTGAAAAGAATGAAAAGATCATTCGTGTTAGGAGTGATAGAGGTGGAGAATTCATAAATTCCAAATTCATTGATTTTTGCACTTCCAACGGCATAAAACATGAATTCTCAGCACCCTATACACCTCAGCAGAATGGTGTTGTTGAGCGCAAAAACAGGGTTGTTCAAGAGATGGCGCGTGTGATGCTTCATAGCCGGAATTTACCGCTACATTTTTGGGCTGAAGCTGTGAACACCGCTGTCTATGTCATTAATCGAGTGTATTTGCGCCCAGGAACTTTAAATACACCATATGAGCTGTGGTTTAGTAGAAAACCGGATATCAAATACTTTCGTATCTTCGGGAGTCGATGTTACATTTTACGTGACCGTAAAAATCTTGGAAAGTTTGACTCTCGAAGTGACGAAGGGATCTTTTTGGGTTATTCTACAAATAGCAGAGCATATCGAGTATTTAACATCGAATCTAAAATGATTGTAGAATCTATAAATGTTAAAGTAGATGAAGCTTTTCACTTTGGATCTGGAAAATCTACCCTCGATATCTCTCTAGATGATGATTCACCTGCCATTGCATCTTCTCATGATAATACTTCCAATATTAATGATGCATCTAATGGTTCTTCAAGTTTATCTGATGTGCAGGAATCATCTCATATACCTCCGAGTACTCCGTTTCAACAAACGCTACGAATCTCCAAGGATCATCCTGAATCAAACATCATTGGAGATCCACAAGAAGGAGTTAGAACTCGGAGGCAGTTGGTTTGTGGATTCGCTTGCTACGTATCTTTAATCGAACCAAAGAACATAGATGAAGCTCTTCAGGATGACTACTGGATTAAAGCAATGCAGGAAGAGCTCCATCAATTTGAGCAAAACAAAGTCTGGGAATTAACGAAGCCTCCAAAGCAACATAATGTGATAGGTACCAAATGGATTTTCAAGAACAAGAAAAATGAGGATGGTACTATCATCAGGAACAAGGCACGATTAGTTGCTCAAGGCTACTCTCAAGTAGAAGGTATAGACTTTGATGAAACATTCGCCCCTGTAGCTAGACTCGAGTCCATTCGTATACTATTTGCTATTGCTTGTCATTTTAAAATCAAATTATTTCAAATGGACGTTAAGAGCGCGTTTCTAAATGGGTTTTTAAATGAGGAAGTTTATGTGGCTCAACCGAAAGGTTTTGTAGACCATAAACAACCTAACCATGTTTTTCGTTTGAAAAGGGCTCTTTACGGTCTGAAACAAGCACCGCGAGCATGGTACGAAAGATTGACAAAGCACCTTTTGGAGAAGGGCTATACTCGAGGGGGAGCTGACAGGACTCTCTTTGTGAAGCATTATCAAAGCAATTTCATTGTAGCACAAATCTATGTCGATGACATTGTATTTGGCGCAACAAGAGATAATGATGCTTCTAAATTCGCGGAGACCATGGAAAGCGAATTTGAGATGTCCATGATGGGCTAATTGACTTATTTCCTTGGATTGCAAATTAAACAAAATGATGAAGGTATTCACTTGAGTCAATCCAAGTATGCAATGGAGTTGGTTAAAAGTTTGATCTTGAAAATTCGAAGGTTTTTTCCGACTCCAATGGGAACTAGCCACAAGGGACTTGGAAGTGAATCACAAAGTGAGAATGTAGACGAGAAACTGTATCGAAGTATGATTGGAAGTCTACTTTACCTCACGGCTAGTCGCCCGGATATATCCTTTAGTGTTGGGATTTGCGCGAGATATCAATCAGCACCAAAGGAGGTTCACCTGAAAGCGGTGAAAAGGATCATCCGGTACATCAAAGGATCAATTAATTTCGGAATTTGGTATCCTATGGGAACAAGTTTGGATATTGTTGGATACTCAGATGCCGATTGGGCAGGATCAGTGGATGATCGGAAAAGCACGAGTGGTGCATGCTTCTATCTTGGCCATTGCCTTGTTGCATGGCACAGTAAAAAGCAGAATTGCATAGCACTCTCGACTGCCGAAGTGGAATACATTTCAGCTGGTAGTTGTTCAACCCAACTCATTTGGATGAAAAGTGTGTTGAGCGACTTCCGGATTTCAGCATCTTCGGTAACAATTCTTTGTGACAACACAAGTGCAATTAACATTTCTAAAAACCCTGTGTTGCACTCTAGAACAAAACATATTGAACTTAGATATCATTTTCTTAGAGAGCTAGTTGAATCAAATACTCTTCAACTTTCATATATTTCAACTGAGGATCAATTAGCTGACATTCTAACAAAACCTTTGGATCAAAAACGTTTTATTCATTTGCGAAAAGCAATTGGAATGCTTTCCTTGAAATAAACTTCTTTTGGAAACCTTTGCTTAGGATAGGTTTTGTTTTTGTTTTGTTTTGTTCATTATCTATGTTTGTACATAGGATATTAATTGAGCATATATCATAATTGACTTTAATTGCATCTTTTTGCACATTTAGAAATTTATTATGCTTTTGCCATCATAATATTTCACTGTTGCAATGATCATTTATGTTAATTAAATCATCTTCTGAGTGATCAAAGTCAATTTCTCTCTCAATGATCTCTTGGTATAGTCATTATCTTATTTGACTGCTTAGTCGAGTATGAAATCGAGATCAATTTTTGGTTGAATACTTTATATCTTAAATAATTGATAGCCAATTGAGGGGGAGTCAAAGAAATGTAAAATGCTCAAAAGATGTGGAAAGAGTTACATCCCAATGAGGAGTGTGAAAACTACCACCACATGGAGGAAAGAGCTACCACCTCGGTCGTCCGAGTATTGTGTGCAGCTACCACATGTATACCAAGCATGGTTGTTCAATTTTTGATTAAGTAAAATGCATGTTGAAATACTTGACTCCGTCAAATTTCAAGGTTGGTATAAGGTGGGTTTTTAAAGAAAGATGCTCAAAGAGCCACTCTCTTCAACAGATTGTCTAGATACATTATCTACTATATTTGGGATTTCAAACATCTATTGATCTTTGTATTTCATTTTCTTTACTGAATTGATGATTTGATAAAGGCATTACTCATAAGATCAAGTTAGATGTAATTGAAGGTGTTCAACTTTAAGGGATTTAATTTTTGTAAATTCTCGTTTCATTTTTGGATATTATTGATAGATTTGGCATAATCTAATTCTTGTTGTATGAAACGATGATTTGTGTTTAAAGTTGATACACAATTGTGCTTACATACTTTTTCTGGTTTTTCTTGAATTTCTCTGAAATTTTTCTGAAGAAAAAGTTGGAGCCGATCCGGATCGGGCAAGGTGATCCGGATCCCGAACGCAGGCTTCTTCCTGCGGCTGGCCGATCCGGATCGAAATCTCGATCCGATTCGGATCACGGCTAGGGTTTTATTAAGAACAAGACGGTTTGATTTCTTTTACCTTAATCTTTTGTTCTTATTTCTCTAGAGCCTCTCTCTCTAGAAATATTGCACCTTGGAGCTTTCCAAACTCAAGTTCTTCGAATACAAGTAAGTTTTATTGATCAAAATCTCGGTTTTTCATTGTTTTCTTTTTCCTCCTCAAACCGTGATGAATTTCTTGAATCGATTTCGTTTGTGGATGGTTTTTGATCAAATTTCTTTTGAAATAAGAACTCTGGGTAGATTAGTTTTGATTATATGCTAGGTATTCTCCTGATTAACGGATTTTTAGGCTTTGATTTCTAAAATTTCGGTTTTAGGGCATATAATAAGGATTTGGAAAATCATGCAATTGATCTATTTTTAAAAAAAGTCCTTTTGCAAAACTAATTTGATTCTTAGTCTCTCTAACTGATTATGATTGTTTGGGTACAATTTTTCAAATTTTTGAAAATTAACAATTTTCATGTGTTCTTGAGTTGGTCTTCACAGGATACATTTTTCACTAGCAAGCAAAATGGTGATCACTTGGATTATTTTCCTACTTGCTGCCATGGTACATGTCAAGGATACTGCCAAGCCTAAGAAGGCTAAGAAAGCAAAGAAGACTAAGGATGATTCTGATACTGAATCAGAGACAGAGTCGATTGACTGGGATAACATCGAAATCGAGGGAACTGTCCCCATTGTCTCCAAAAGGAAAGCAACTGCTGAAGCCTCAAAGCCTACTACTGCTGAAAAGGGCAAAGCCCCAATAGAAGAAACCTCTGGGAAGACAAGAAGAAAAGGTGTTGCTCGCAAAAGAGGGTGTGCTCAAGGAATCTCCATTGAGCAACCAGCTGCTAGCCAAGCACCCCCACAAGACTTTATCAGCTCGGCTAGGATTAAGAAAAATGAAGAGGGAAGTGGAATTCAAATTACTGAATCCCTCTCTAGAGCATACTCGGTACCTAGCGAATCCGCATGGACTGAAGACCAGCATGCATCATCTGCCTCTACAACTCGTCCTGCGACTTCCAAGAGAAACGCTCTAGAAGCTACTGTATTGGCCGCCATTCATCAGGACCAAAGAAGACTTTCTGCTGACCAAGAGAGATTGGCATTAGGTCTCCGACAAATGGCCGCTGACCAAAAACAGATGAAAAAGAAATGTTCCAAATTATCGCGAATGCTGAAAGGAATCTTGAACAAGATAGACGATACTAGCTCAGACAGTTCTGATTTGGCTTGATCTTTATGCTCTAACCCTTATCGTTTCTATTGCAGGTTTTTAAGTTTTATGTTTTAGTTCTCAGGTTTTTCTTGTTTTTGAAATTTTTAACTCTCCTTAAAAGTTTTTGGTAATTTTGGCTTTGTTTGTGACAAAAAGGGGGAGAAAGTTTTAGAGAGAACTTGAACAATGATTGAACAATGATGATGTGAATGTGTGAACATCAAGGTAAGTATCAATGATGGAACAATGATTGATGTAAATGTGTGAACATCAAGGTAAGTATCATTTCAACTTTGACTTTGGTGAAAGGTAAGTATCACAACTTCTGGTTTTTATCTTGTGATTTGTTGCATGTTCCTACTAACTATTCGACTAACTATTTGGACATGTATTACTACTAACAAGTTGTTTGATTACTAACAAAGCAAAGTCATGACATTTGGGATTTTATGCTTAGAAGATATGTCAATGTTGATTGTGATCCTATTACATATCTGAATTACTCAATGTCATGGTGAGCATAAACTCTATCTCTGTTAGGTTTTGAATGCTAAATATTCTTGAAGTATCTAACGATCTCTTTTTGTCAAGAATGATTTCTTTGTGCAGAGAGTACAGATGTCTAAGTCTAGAGTCTGTTTTAGGAGTTTATCTCATGTTTTTAAATTCTTGGATCTCCATTATAAATTTTGTTGTATGGTGATAGCAACAAAAATACCTTTTTGAATTTTCTTTAGTGGATCTGTGTTTTGTCACGAAACCGCCAAAGGGGGAGATTGTTACGGAATTTGAGTTGGCGTAGTTTCGTGAAAGGTTCAAGTCTTGAAGATTGAAGGTGAAGAAGTTGGATCATTTAACTCAATCTCAAGAAAGAAGAATTCAAAAGTC
>CM055075.1:4738111-4780836 GCA_029204045.2 Tillandsia leiboldiana
AGTGAATTCGTATGTGTGGCGGGTCTGGGCACGTGCCGGTGGGAGGAAGATGTTTTCAAAAAAAAAAAACTATTACACATTTTTTCCGCTTTAATTAAACCCCCGGGGTGTGACAACTAGTCCCTCAACCTACAATATTTAAGGTTAGGTCCTCTACTGTAGATTGTTTTTGCAGCAATACCCCCTCACCAAGAAGTTCCATTGGATTCCGCGCATAAAATATAGGGGTTTAGATTCAAATACGCCATTTTTGCCTTTTGTCATGCTTTTCGAGACAAACTGGTCGTCAAACTGAAAACGGACACCACCATAAGTTCGGCTCGCGAAAAACCTATCAGGTAGCGATTTTGGTTTGCCACATTCGATCCTCTATAATTTTAAAATCCATAAAATACACTGGGGTTACTTAGTGCGACACGCTTTTCGAGGACTTCGGCTCATCGAACATAAATTCCGTCAGCGCCACTGCGCTTAGGAACGTTTTGAAGCCATCCAAATCGTGTAGTAATCATGAATTTAAAATTTGAAATTTGAATCTAATTATAATTTTGGGAAAATTATGAGTCAGGAAGTGCAAATTTGCACAGTTTTTGAGAAAATGTTTCCGACTTACAAATCTGAGTATGATCTCGAAAATCTAAAATCGCCAGTAGATTCGTCTCGTCGAATTGATTAAAAAATGATGTTAAACCGATTTTCGATCTGACGGTCGGATCGTCTTGAAATCAGCGAAGAGAGTAGTGTGGGGCCATAACTTAAGTATGAATAGTTACCCCTACTAACTTAAATCCCCTTTCGGCCAAGGTTGCCCGATCGACCGTCTGGAGTCTGAATCGGACGGTCTAGATACCAATCTGAATGATTTGGCCATTCTGAGATCATGGCATAAGTCATTTTTATGTTCGACGAGCCTAGGGCATCAAAATGCGTGCCAAACTGTAAAATGTACTGATCATTATGGATCGGGGAATTTATCGGGGCACAAACTTGAGAAACCAATAAGCTACTTATTGGTTCCGTCGAGCCGGACGTCATGGCGAAGTCCGTTTTTCAATTTGGCGACCCTAGTGGCCCCGAAATACGTAAAAAATAGAATAAAAATGGTGGTTTTTTGCAATATAAGTCCATATTTTATGCACCAAATTGATTGGGACTTTTTTATAGAGGGACATCTATGCTATTGTTCACCCACAATAGGGAGATTGGGGTCTGGAATGGCTTTGTAGAGGGACCTTATTTGCAAAATATCAAATTCATGCGTTAAGAGCAAAGTGGGCTCTTGGGACTTTGTGCAGGGGCATTAAAGACAAGGACCGAGTATGAGGTGCCTTCATCTCCTCGCTTTCCCAAGCCACCCCAAGCCCTTTCCGGGTGCCTGGTGGCCGGAAAACCAGCTCCAAGGAGTAAGGTCTGGGCTCGGTGAGGAAGGAGAAAGACAACACAACCTCTGTTACGGAATTTGAGTTGGCGTAGTTTCGTGAAAGGTTCAAGTCTTGAAGATTGAAGGTGAAGAAAGTTGGATCATTTAACTCAATCTCAAGAAAGAAGAATTCAAAAGGATCAGGTATGTTTAACTAAAGATTATTGGTGATCCGAATACTTCTTGTAGTGTAGAAACACCTGGAAGAGTTTTTAATTGCATAAAAATCAAAAACTGGTGTTCGGACATGTTCAGGATCCGGATCAGAGCCAGCGATCCGGATCCCGAAGGTTGTTGTTCATACATTACTTCAATCCGGATCGCAGCATCTCACGATCCGGATCCCGAACGTTGAGTTTTCTGAAATGTATGAACGATCCGGATCAGGCATTCCGATCCGGATCCCGAACGTTTGTTTTCTGGAAACCGTCTTTACTTGCTACTGCAATCCGGATCGCCCAAATCCGATCCGGATCGCCGTCCGTCAAAATTCCAGAAATGTTAGGTTTTTGATTCTTATCTCCTTCCAAATGTTTCTAACTATAAATAGACCCTATGACTCTTTTTCTAGGGTTAATCCAAAAATAAGGAAAATAGCCGTCATATTCATATATCATTTTATACGGCCTAGATCCACATATAGAGAAGAAAGGAAATCATTAGAGAATACTCTATGTTTCTTCATCTATATTGATTAGTTTGATTCTAGGTTTTCATACTCACATCTTGAGTTGAATCAAACTAATGAATACTTAGATGGTATTTCCGATCTATCTTTGATCTAAGTATTCGGCGGATCATCACCACCCAAAAAACAACGATTTCCCCAAAATCGGCGCGTGGATTCGCGTGTCCTTGTGGATTCAAGGTTCAACCGCTCTCGTGGATTCGGAGCGAGGCACGTTCGTGGATTCGAAGGGTGCTATTGGGTGAAGACCGTGGATTCGGTCGGACGTCGTGGATTCGACGTTGGACGCCGTGGATTCGGCGTTGGGCGCAGATCGTGGATTCGAGAAGCGTCGCGGAGCGAGCGGAGAAGATCCTCTAGGAGCGTATGGAAAAGGTTGAGTCGTAAGTGTGTGGTAAATCACCTTGTACGTGTTTTAATTCTAGTGGATTTCTGCCGTGTTATCGGTCCCGTGGTTTTTTTACTCCGGTGATGGAGTTTTCCACGTAAAAATCTTGCGTGTTATTTTTATTTCCGCATTGGGTTTTTATCGCAACGATTTTTGAGTGTTTATACGTTTACACCTATTCACCCCCCTCTAGGTGTTTTTTCCCCTATTTAGATCTACATTACATATAACCCAACAAGTGGTATCAGAGCGGGAATAGGGTTGTAAACAATGGTTGAAGGTGGAAACATCAATCGACCCCCTTTCTTTGATGGAACAAATTATGCGTACTGGAAAGTACGGATGAAAGCCTTTTTAATTTCCATCGACGAAAGGGTGTGGCAATCAATTGAATTAGGATGGTCTAATCCAACTGAAACTATCTCTGATGTTCGCACCTTAAAACTAGGTTCGAAATGGACCAAGGAAGAGTTAGATCTTCTTCTTACAATGGCAAGGGAATTAATGCTATTTTTAATGCCTTATCTCAAACTGAATTCTCTCGCGTCTCGGCATGTGAGACTGCGAAAGGAAATCTGGGATGTTCTTCAGGTTACACATGAGGGAACTAACCTCGTGAAGATTCAGAAACTGCAAATGCTTACGAGCAAGTTTGACTCTCTCTTGATGGCAGAAAATGAATCTTTCACGGACTACTATACACGATTGCAAAGACATCGTAAACTCATGTGCTAACCTGGGAGAGAAGATTCCAGAATTTAAGATTGTAAGAAAGATCTTAAGAACTCTTCCTGAACGATTTCGCCCAAAGGTTACAGCCATTGAAACTATTAAACACCTGGACGAAATACGTGTAGAAGAATTAGTTGGTTTCATTACAAACTTATGAAATGACATTTACTACTAACAATTCTTCTGGAAAAGCATCCTCTTCTAAGTCTTCAGGTTATGCGTTGAAAACAACTAAGGAAGAAGACGCGGATACATCCTCCTCAGACGATGACGAGAACCTTTCTATGGAGGAATTTGAGAAGCAGCTCGCTCTCTTGACAAGGAAGTTTCGCCGCAACTTTCGAAGGGGTAATTCAAAGTAAATCTCAATCCTTCGGAAAGTCGAACAAAGGCAAGGGTACTTCAAGTTACAAGTCAAGAAAGCAAGAGAACTTCTCAAAGGGATAAGAAAAAGTTCAGAGGGACAACTACAATGCTTCAAATGTCGAGGCTACGGCCACATTGCAACGGAGTGTCCCAACAAGTATCCTGCAAAGAAGAAGGCGATGCAAGTCGTCACTTGGGATGACAACTCAACGTCAAATGAGTCGTCTTCAAGTGATGAAGAAAAGAGCTCCACGGCATTCCACGCGTCCACATCTTCACCCTTCATGTGCTTTATGGCAAGTACGTCCGAGTCATTGTCCAACTCCACTGTTGAAAAGAATGCAACGGACAACGCATCGGATGATTCGGAAGGTGAAGATTTTGCTTTAGCCTACCACAGACTTTTGAGGGATTCAAAGAAAGTGGCTAAGCAAAACAAGAGTTTGAGAGGGAGAGTGCATGATCTCGAAGAAAAAGCAAAAAGAGCAACTTCTCTCTCAAACGCTCTTGAAGTTGAAAGGGAAAATCTGATAAAAGTAAATGTTTCCCTTCAGGAGTCCAATGAGCTTTTTGAGAAGGAACATACAAAACTGGTGGACAAAGCGGATCACTTCTCAAAGCTCTACAACGAGGCTCGACAGGATAACCTGGAAATGACAAAGACCATTTCCAACTCAAGGATGACTTGAAGCGATTTTCTTTAGGAAGGAGTAAGTTGGATAGGCTTCTTGGTCTTGGTCAAACAAATCGGTTCGGCCTCGGGTACACTCAAACTGGAAACAGTCCAAGTTCGAGTGGGACAGTTTTTGTGCCTCAGTCGGTATCTCCTCCTCCGACACCGGAATTCAAGACAAACAACGACAACAAACTACTTCATCCTTTTTGGGATCGTCAAGATCTAAGGTATGTTTTCGTTGTGGTGTTTCAGGGCACATAAGAAGACATTGCAAGACGGGAGTCAAACGCGCACCTCAAACACCTCTTGCAATGACTACCACAAAGGTGATTCCTCGGAAATCAATTGCAAATCAATTGAAGGAAAAGAACCTTGGTAGTTTACCGCGCAAGACGACTTCATCAAGGAGCAGCAATCGTTTTAACAAGACGCTTTCACCTAGGCATATAACTTCACGACCATTACCGACGCACTCCAAAAAGGTTTGGGTGCGCAAAGGTGAAATCTTTCCTTGTCTTGTTACCAATGTTTCCTTGCATGCATATGATAGTTCGTCTTGGTATCTGGATAGCGATTGTTCCCGTCACATGACCGGTGACAAAAATAGTTTTCAAAATCTTGAGAAAATCTCCGGAGGACTCGTTGTTTTCGGAGACGGTCGATCTTCCCAAAATTGTTGGAAAATGAACAGTAGCTATTCCAGATGGCCCGGTTCTAAATAATGTGTTATTTGTTGATGGCCTTAAGACTAACCTCATCAGCATAGTCAACTTTGCGACAATGGTGTTTTTCAGTTACTTTTCATCTGTTGAATGTGTTGTAACTGATAAGGACCAGTATTCTTTTTAAAAGGGGTTAGATCTGAAAACAAGTGTTATGTTGTTCCTAATAATTTTTTCTGAAAAATGTAACCTAGTTTCTTTGGATAATGAAACACTTTGGCATGAAAGGCTAGGTCACTTAAATTTTAAGGAACTTGCTAGAATTTTAAACAAGGACGTGGTCAAGGGGGTTCCAAAACTTTTGCTTAAACAAAACGTTGTGTGTGGTGGTTGCCAAAAGGGAAAACAGTCTAGGACTGCACACAAGAACTTGAACCACGTTGGTACAAAACGGCCTTTGGAACTTTTGCACATGGATTTAATGGGGCCGACCCGTCAACCATCTTTGGGAGGTAAATGGTATATTTTCTTATTGGTTGATGATTTCTCTAGGTTTTCTTAGGTAGCATTTTTAAAAGAGAAAGCTGATACGTTTGATTCTTTTCATGAGATTTGCCATCGTATTATGATTGAAAAGAATGAAAAGATCATTCGTGTTAGGAGTGATAGAGGTGGAGAATTCATAAATTCCAAATTCATTGATTTTTGCACTTCCAACGGCATAAAACATGAATTCTCAGCACCCTATACACCTCAGCAGAATGGTGTTGTTGAGCGCAAAAAACAGGGTTGTTCAAGAGATGGCGCGTGTGATGCTTCATAGCCGGAATTTACCGCTACATTTTTGGGCTGAAGCTGTGAACACCGCTGTCTATGTCATTAATCGAGTGTATTTGCGCCCAGGAACTTTAAATACACCATATGAGCCTGTGGTTTAGTAGAAAACCGGATATCAAATACTTTCGTATCTTCGGGAGTCGATGTTACATTTTACGTGACCGTAAAAATCTTGGAAAGTTTGACTCTCGAAGTGACGAAGGGATCTTTTTGGGTTATTCTACAAATAGCAGAGCATATCGAGTATTTAACATCGAATCTAAAATGATTGTAGAATCTATAAATGTTAAAGTAGATGAAGCTTTTCACTTTGGATCTGGAAATCTACCCTCGATATCTCTCTAGATGATGATTCACCTGCCCATTGCATCTTCTCATGATAATACTTCCAATATTAATGATGCATCTAATGGTTCTTCAAGTTTATCTGATGTGCAGGAATCATCTCATATACCTCCGAGTACTCCGTTTCAACAAACGCTACGAATCTCCAAGGATCATCCTGAATCAAACATCATTGGAGATCCACAAGAAGGAGTTAGAACTCGGAGGCAGTTGGTTTGTGGATTCGCTTGCTACGTATCTTTAATCGAACCAAAGAACATAGATGAAGCTCTTCAGGATGACTACTGGATTAAAGCAATGCAGGAAGAGCTCCATCAATTTGAGCAAAACAAAGTCTGGGAATTAACGAAGCCTCCAAAGCAACATAATGTGATAGGTACCAAATGGATTTTCAAGAACAAGAAAAATGAGGATGGTACTATCATCAGGAACAAGGCACGATTAGTTGCTCAAGGCTACTCTCAAGTAGAAGGTATAGACTTTGATGAAACATTCGCCCCTGTAGCTAGACTCGAGTCCATTCGTATACTATTTGCTATTGCTTGTCATTTTAAAATCAAATTATTTCAAATGGACGTTAAGAGCGCGTTTCTAAATGGGTTTTTAAATGAGGAAGTTTATGTGGCTCAACCGAAAGGTTTTGTAGACCATAAACAACCTAACCATGTTTTTCGTTTGAAAAGGGCTCTTTACGGTCTGAAACAAGCACCGCGAGCATGGTACGAAAGATTGACAAAGCACCTTTTGGAGAAGGGCTATACTCGAGGGGGAGCTGACAGGACTCTCTTTGTGAAGCATTATCAAAGCAATTTCATTGTAGCACAAATCTATGTCGATGACATTGTATTTGGCGCAACAAGAGATAATGATGCTTCTAAATTCGCGGAGGACCATGGAAAGCGAATTTGAGATGTCCATGATGGGCTAATTGACTTATTTCCTTGGATTGCAAATTAAACAAAATGATGAAGGTATTCACTTGAGTCAATCCAAGTATGCAATGGAGTTGGTTAAAAAGTTTGATCTTGAAAATTCGAAGGTTTTTCCGACTCCAATGGGAACTAGCCACAAGGGACTTGGAAGTGAATCACAAAGTGAGAATGTAGACGAGAAACTGTATCGAAGTATGATTGGAAGTCTACTTTACCTCACGCTAGTCCGCCCGGATATATCCTTTAGTGTTGGGATTTGCGCGAGATATCAATCAGCACCAAAGGAGGTTCACCTGAAAGCGGTGAAAAGGATCATCCGGTACATCAAAGGATCAATTAATTTCGGAATTTGGTATCCTATGGGAACAAGTTTGGATATTGTTGGATACTCAGATGCCGATTGGGCAGGATCAGTGGATGATCGGAAAAAGCACGAGTGGTGCATGCTTCTATCTTGGCCATTGCCTTGTTGCATGGCACAGTAAAAAGCAGAATTGCATAGCACTCTCGACTGCCGAAGTGGAATACATTTCAGCTGGTAGTTGTTCAACCCAACTCATTTGGATGAAAAGTGTGTTGAGCGACTTCCGGATTTCAGCATCTTCGGTAACAATTCTTTGTGACAACACAAGTGCAATTAACATTTCTAAAAACCCTGTGTTGCACTCTAGAACAAAACATATTGAACTTAGATATCATTTTCTTAGAGAGCTAGTTGAATCAAATACTCTTCAACTTTCATATATTTCAACTGAGGATCAATTAGCTGACATTCTAACAAAAACCTTTGGATCAAAAACGTTTTATTCATTTGCGAAAAGCAATTGGAATGCTTTCCTTGAAATAAACTTCTTTTGGAAACCTTTGCTTAGGATAGGTTTTGTTTTTGTTTTGTTTTGTTCATTATCTATGTTTGTACATAGGATATTAATTGAGCATATATCATAATTGACTTTAATTGCATCTTTTTGCACATTTAGAAATTTATTATGCTTTTGCCATCATAATATTTCACTGTTGCAATGATCATTTATGTTAATTAAATCATCTTCTGAGTGATCAAAGTCAATTTCTCTCTCAATGATCTCTTGGTATAGTCATTATCTTATTTGACTGCTTAGTCGAGTATGAAATCGAGATCAATTTTTGGTTGAATACTTTATATCTTAAATAATTGATAGCCAATTGAGGGGGAGTCAAAGAAATGTAAAATGCTCAAAAGATGTGGAAAGAGTTACATCCCAATGAGGAGTGTGAAAACTACCACCACATGGAGGAAAGAGCTACCACCTCGGTCGTCCGAGTATTGTGTGCAGCTACCACATGTATACCAAGCATGGTTGTTCAATTTTTGATTAAGTAAAATGCATGTTGAAATACTTGACTCCGTCAAATTTCAAGGTTGGTATAAGGTGGGTTTTTAAAGAAAGATGCTCAAAGAGCCACTCTCTTCAACAGATTGTCTAGATACATTATCTACTATATTTGGGATTTCAAACATCTATTGATCTTTGTATTTCATTTTCTTTACTGAATTGATGATTTGATAAAGGCATTACTCATAAGATCAAGTTAGATGTAATTGAAGGTGTTCAACTTTAAGGGATTTAATTTTTGTAAATTCTCGTTTCATTTTTGGATATTATTGATAGATTTGGCATAATCTAATTCTTGTTGTATGAAACGATGATTTGTGTTTAAAGTTGATACACAATTGTGCTTACATACTTTTTCTGGTTTTTCTTGAATTTCTCTGAAATTTTTCTGAAGAAAAAGTTGGAGCCGATCCGGATCGGGCAAGGTGATCCGGATCCCGAACGCAGGCTTCTTCCTGCGGCTGGCCGATCCGGATCGAAATCTCGATCCGATTCGGATCACGGCTAGGGTTTTATTAAGAACAAGACGGTTTTGATTTCTTTTACCTTAATCTTTTGTTCTTATTTCTCTAGAGCCTCTCTCTCTAGAAATATTGCACCTTGGAGCTTTCCAAACTCAAGTTCTTCGAATACAAGTAAGTTTTATTGATCAAAATCTCGGTTTTTCATTGTTTTTCTTTTTCCTCCTCAAACGTGATGAATTTCTTGAATCGATTTCGTTTGTGGATGGTTTTTGATCAAATTTCTTTTGAAATAAGAACTCTGGGTAGATTAGTTTTGATTATATGCTAGGTATTCTCCTGATTAACGGATTTTTAGGCTTTGATTTCTAAAATTTCGGTTTTAGGGCATATAATAAGGATTTTGGAAAATCATGCAATTGATCTATTTTTAAAAAAAGTCCTTTTGCAAAACTAATTTGATTCTTAGTCTCTCTAACTGATTATGATTGTTTGGGTACAATTTTTCAAATTTTTGAAAATTAACAATTTTTCATGTGTTCTTGAGTTGGTCTTCACAGGATACATTTTTCACTAGCAAGCAAAATGGTGATCACTTGGATTATTTTCCTACTTGCTGCCATGGTACATGTCAAGGATACTGCCAAGCCTAAGAAGGCTAAGAAAGCAAAGAAGACTAAGGATGATTCTGATACTGAATCAGAGACAGAGTCGATTGACTGGGATAACATCGAAATCGAGGGAACTGTCCCCATTGTCTCCAAAAGGAAAGCAACTGCTGAAGCCTCAAAGCCTACTACTGCTGAAAAGGGCAAAGCCCCAATAGAAGAAACCTCTGGGAAGACAAGAAGAAAAGGTGTTGCTCGCAAAAGAGGGTGTGCTCAAGGAATCTCCATTGAGCAACCAGCTGCTAGCCAAGCACCCCCACAAGACTTTATCAGCTCGGCTAGGATTAAGAAAAATGAAGAGGGAAGTGGAATTCAAATTACTGAATCCCTCTCTAGAGCATACTCGGTACCTAGCGAATCCGCATGGACTGAAGACCAGCATGCATCATCTGCCTCTACAACTCGTCCTGCGACTTCCAAGAGAAACGCTCTAGAAGCTACTGTATTGGCCGCCATTCATCAGGACCAAAGAAGACTTTCTGCTGACCAAGAGAGATTGGCATTAGGTCTCCGACAAATGGCCGCTGACCAAAAACAGATGAAAAAGAAATGTTCCAAATTATCGCGAATGCTGAAAGGAATCTTGAACAAGATAGACGATACTAGCTCAGACAGTTCTGATTTGGCTTGATCTTTTATGCTCTAACCCTTATCGTTTCTATTGCAGGTTTTTAAGTTTTATGTTTTAGTTCTCAGGTTTTTCTTGTTTTTGAAATTTTTAACTCTCCTTAAAAGTTTTTGGTAATTTTGGCTTTGTTTGTGACAAAAAGGGGGAGAAAGTTTAGAGAGAACTTGAACAATGATTGAACAATGATGATGTGAATGTGTGAACATCAAGGTAAGTATCAATGATGGAACAATGATTGATGTAAATGTGTGAACATCAAGGTAAGTATCATTTCAACTTTGACTTTGGTGAAAGGTAAGTATCACAACTTCTGGTTTTTATCTTGTGATTTGTTGCATGTTCCTACTAACTATTCGACTAACTATTTGGACATGTATTACTACTAACAAGTTGTTTGATTACTAACAAAGCAAAGTCATGACATTTGGGATTTTATTGCTTAGAAGATATGTCAATGTTTGATTGTGATCCTATTACATATCTGAATTACTCAATGTCATGGTGAGCATAAACTCTATCTCTGTTAGGTTTTGAATGCTAAATATTCTTGAAGTATCTAACGATCTCTTTTTGTCAAGAATGATTTCTTTGTGCAGAGAGTACAGATGTCTAAGTCTAGAGTCTGTTTTAGGAGTTTATCTCATGTTTTTAAATTCTTGGATCTCCATTATAAATTTTTGTTGTATGGTGATAGCAACAAAAATACCTTTTTGAATTTTCTTTAATGGATCTGTGTTTTGTCACGAAACCGCCAAAGGGGGAGATTGTTACGGAATTTGAGTTGGCGTAGTTTCGTGAAAGGTTCAAGTCTTGAAGATTGAAGGTGAAGAAAGTTGGATCATTTAACTCAATCTCAAGAAAGAAGAATTCAAAAGGATCAGGTATGTTTAACTAAAGATTATTGGTGATCCGAATACTTCTTGTAGTGTAGAAACACCTGGAAGAGTTTTTAATTGCATAAAAATCAAAAACTGGTGTTCGGACATGTTCAGGATCCGGATCTGAGCCAGCGATCCGGATCCCGAAGGTTGTTGTTTCATACATTACTTCAATCCGGATCGCAGCATCTCACGATCCGGATCCCGAACGTTGAGTTTTCTGAAATGTATGAACGATCCGGATCAGGCATTCCGATCCGGATCCCGAACGTTTGTTTTCTGGAAACCGTCTTTATTGCTACTGCAATCCGGATCGCCCAAATCCGATCCGGATCGCCGTCCGTCAAAATTCCAGAAATGTTAGGTTTTTGATTCTTATCTCCTTCCAAATATTTCTAACCTATAAATAGACCCTATGACTCTTTTTCTAGGGTTAATCCAAAAATAAGGAAAATATCCGTCATAATCAAATATCATTTTATACGGCCTAGATCCACATATAGAGAAGAAAGGAAATCATTAGAGAATACTCTATGTTTCTTCATCTATATTGATTAGTTTGATTCTAGGTTTTCATACTCACATCTTGAGTTGAATCAAACTAATGAATACTTAGATGGTATTTCCGATCTATCTTTGATCTAAGGATTCGGCGGATCATCACCACCCAAAAACAACGATTTCCCCAAAATCGGCGCGTGGATTCGCGTGTCCTTGTGGATTCAAGGTTCAACCGCTCTCATGGATTCGGAGCGAGGCACGTTCGTGGATTCGAAGGGTGCTATTGGGTGCAGACCGTGGATTCGGTCGGACGTCGTGGATTCGACGTTGGACGCCGTGGATTCGGCGTTGGGCGCAGATCGTGGATTCGAGAAGCGTCGCGGAGCGAGCGGAGAAGATCCTCTAGGAGCGTATGGAAAAGGTTGAGTCGTAAGTGTGTACGGTAAATCACCTTGTACGTGTTTTAATTCTAGTGGATTTCTGCCGTGTTATCGGTCCCGTGGTTTTTTACTCCGGTGATGGAGTTTTCCACGTAAAAATCTTGCGTGTTATTTTTATTTCCGCATTGGGTTTTTATCGCAACGATTTTTTGAGTGTTTATACGTTTACACCTATTCACCCCCCTCTAGGTGTTTTTTCCCCTATTTAGATCTACATTACATATAACCCAACAACCTCACCCTCTCCCTCACTGAGCCCTTGGAAATACTCTGCTACCCACTGGGAGTGCGCCCGTGGAAGCTCGAGGTGCGCCGTGGCCGCGCGACGCCAGAGAAGGGAGCCGCTTCTTCCTTTTTCTCCAACTCCGGCCAAGGTAAGGTTTCTCTTATCTCTCGATTTCTTGGCCCGAGACCTTTGGAAGTAGTTTCCTCGTGATCCGAGGACTCTTCCAGCCCAGCCTCGAGGTCAGGAAGTCGCCGATAGGCCGGCGGTGAAGTTGCACTGCCGGAAAACCGCTTTTTACTCCGCCTCGAGCAACCGCCGCTCTAGACGGTTTTTCCCGGGATCAAGCATGACCAGCTCCTTCTGTTGGATGATTTCATGACTCCCACCAAATTTGGGAAGAGATGATGCACTGTGGAGGTGGTGCGGCCATGCCCTAGTTTTGGGATTTTTATGGCTCGGCCGAGCTTGCTGCTTCGGCGTCGACGCCGCCTTCCACCCCCGGCCGCACACCCAGGAAGCTTCATGGTGTTATGAGGGACCCATTAGTGCCCTTGCATGTGACCCATGCTGGCCGGATGCAGATCCGCCATTAGAGGTCCATGGTTGGCCGCGTTAATGGCGGTCGGCTATCCGCCGCCTCCCGCCAGTAAGGTGATACCCAGACCTTCCCTAAATGATTCCAGAAAGCTTCGGGTGTTGTCCTTTGCACTCGAAAGTCATTGGTTTGGGTTGGCCCAAACTTGAAGCTTCAAGGTTGCCGCAAGCTATTGCTCCGGCCACCCATCACCGCCGTTTGCCGGCGCTAAGGTTGGAGGTCCGCCTGGAGGTGCCCTCGGATCATTGGTACTGGTGCTTGCCTTAGAAACCCACAAGATCTCGAGTTGGAGCAAAGTGCTCCAACTCGGGCATTAATGGCTTGGCCATGGCCGAGCTTGCCCCCTGCACTGTTTCGGCCAACCTGCACCACCCATATGGTGAGCCCCTAACTCCACATGTTCCCCTGAGCTTGATGCTCACTTCAGAACCAAAGATGGCTGAGTGGATTGTGGTGTGGAGTCACATTAGGCCATTTTGTGTGTGGGCTCTGGTTACCTTGCTTCAGCAGCTGTGGGGCTGCACTATGGTGAGCCCCCGAGCCTCCTTACCATGCTGAACATGATGCCTAACTTAATTTGGTTTTGGCACAGGTAAATTAATAGTTCTAGCAACTAAGGGCTCTAAGTGGCTTGGTTGTTCCCTTATGCTGTTCCAACAGTTATGTTGCACCCTTAGGGTGAGCCTCTAAGTTCCCTCGGCCTATTGAGCATGGGGCTCACCCTAAATTAGGGTTTGATTGAGTGGTTGAGTCAAAGTAGCAAACTAACCCTAATTGCATAAGTAAATGCGGCCCGAAGTTGTCCTCGGGTCTCGTGCTGCTCCCAAATGGTGAGCACGGTGTTCAGAACATCGAGGCCCACCTGCTGGTGCCCTCGGTTCAATTTAAACGTATTCTAAAAATTTATATGAGTGGAAAAGGCTCTAAAATGCATGAAAAAGTGCAATTTTACGGAACCGTAGGGGTCTAAAAGCAATTGTTACCTCACGGGCTATTTTAGGCTGTGTGCCCATGATCTCTAAGCTTTTTGTTGGAGATCTGATGGCTTTCGTTGAGTGGAAATCGGTTATTGGACCGTAAATCGGCAAAATCGTCGGTTTATCGGCACCCCGACGTCAATCACGCAATTCAAAGAATTTCGGCGATTACGCCTTGTTGTCTGTTGTTCCCAGCAAAGTTTTGGATGTTCCAGAAACCTTGGTTTATTGCTGGCGACTCCCGAAAACCAAAAGGGGTTTTTAGTAATTTTGGCATTAGTCTAGTTTAGGGATGTATCTAGCGGTGTGTTGGTGCCCGAGCGTCTTCAGTAAAGCGTTCCGGGGCCACATATCAGGCTTCGCAGAATTCGAAAATTCGTAGGCGTGGATTTTCGGCGGTTTACGGGAATTTGGAAAAGATCCAGGGTTAAACTTTCTGTGCTTAGTGGGTCTGTGGATTGGGTATGTGTGAGTCCGTTCATGATTAGTATACTTGATCCAGGTCTTTGCAGTCAGACTCCGATCCACGAGCCTTCCGGAGGAGTTGTTGGACCGCCTACATTGAGGTGGGTTTATTTTCGGTCCGGGCTTTATCATGTTGGCCCTATGGGGTACCGTGGTAGGTCAGACCCTTGTGTTTGGAGTAGCCTTGATCCTATGATTGAGCCTTTCTACTTGCTTTCATTCCAGCATTCAGTCTTATAGCTATATAGCCTTGTTCTTACAGTTGAGCTTTTCATTATACTTCTATTTCCAGTCTTTTTGTAGTTGAATTTGTCAATATTCTTCTATTTCCGCATTAGTACATATAGTTGTATATCTCTGGACATATGCCATGCTTGTTTGATCACTAGCTCAGTTATAGATTTTATATACTGTTCTTCACTGCATGTTTAGTATATAAGATTCAGTTTCAGCATATGGCATGATTTTATCTCGGTATCAGTGTCCCAGTAGGGATTTTCCGGCTGTTTGCCGATTACCTGATTTTGGACCGTGAGTTTCAGCATCAGCATTATGATCACCACTGAGCCAGCTTTCAGTCACGTACACCACGGACTGACTATCCGTAAGGGTGTTCTTTACAGGTATAGCGGTCACATCGACCCGTGAGCCCATGGTCACACAGGTGTGCATGGGTTATGGTAGCGCATTTAGCCTGAGGTTCTGTGAGACCAATAGTGACATTTGGCTGAGGTTCTGTGAGACCGATAGTGGTATTTGGCCTGAGGTTCTGTGAGACCGATAGTAGCATCTGATTGGGTACTTTTGTTTCTGAGATTGATGCATGATTTGCATTGTTACTTCAACATTTATTAGCATGACTGGCACATGATTATTGGTACCCCTTGTTTACAGCTTTGA
Organism: Tillandsia leiboldiana; assembly: GCA_029204045.2. NCBI lineage: Eukaryota > Viridiplantae > Streptophyta > Magnoliopsida > Poales > Bromeliaceae > Tillandsia > Tillandsia leiboldiana. The sequence goes on from CM055075.1 coordinate 4,753,273, forward strand.
TATTTATGATTATCATACTTGTTCTGTTCTATAACATGATCAGTATTATTGTTCATTGGGATTGACCAGGATTATCTGTTTGCCAGTTATTTCATGATTGTTATCTATCGTTCAGATTATACCTTATTTTGTTATCCGCTTATTATGGTATCCGGTAGGTATGACTTGTATTTTTCGGCTCGTCATGCTCACTGGGATACATTTATGTTGTATCTCACACCCTTGGGTGATCATTTTCAGGTCAGTCGGGTGCTGGAATGTCGGGACGTGTTGGTGAGGCTGTCATGATAGTGCTGACCATTCTATCACCTGTTTATATTATCTTCCGCATTTATGTTTTGAAATATTGTAAAATGATTAATGTAATAATTACTTAATGCTGTATGTGTAGTTTAAATTACTCTGGTATTGGCTGTAAGTGCTTAGCCGTGCATGTATAGAAAAGGCTCAGTCCAAAGGGATTGTGAATTTTCTATATATGTGGCGATCTGCTCATGCCCTGAACTGCTTTAAATTCTAATTAAAAAAAAAAAATAGACCGCTTTTTGAAACTCGGGGCGTGACAAATCGACTATATGGATCGTCGGTTTCGGACTCCAGACAGTCGATCGGCCGACGTTGACCGGCGAGGAAATTAAATCAGGGGTTACTATTCACAACTTAAGTCGTGGGCCCCACTTCGTTCTTTGCCGTTTTCGAGACGATTCGACCGTCATATCGAAAATCTTTTTGCACTATTTTTAAACAATTCGACGAGACGGTTCTACAAGTGATTTTAGTTTTTCGAGATCAGACCCGGGTCTGCAAGTTGTGAGACAGTTTTCTCCGAAAACTGTGCAATTTGCATTTGACTTACAATATTTCCATATATACATCTATATATACAAAATTTGACTTTCACTCTTATTTTTCATTTCTTTATTAACTTTTAGAACTCGAATTTCTCGAGTATTACAAGAATTTTTTTATACTATATAAAACATGATCAATATATTTGATTTAAAATTATAGTGTCATGTCTTTACTTTTTGTGAGATTTTTTATTTCAGTTGTTGATCTTGAGCCATTTCGATCATTAGACAAATAATATCAAAAAATTATGAAATTTATTTTCTAAATACTTTAAATATTTTAAATAAAGTATAATCGAGCCGATCGTCAATTCAAAAGTTTCAGCATACAAAACAACTTGATAGCACAAACATTTTTCTTCTTCTAAAAGCACTATAGCGTACGTAGCTCTGTGTGAGTGGGCGCACGCGTAATGTGGCTTGAATATTATTGGTAGTATGAGAATAGTATTTACTACAAACTTTTTTGAGTATTTGATGCCTAGTATTTAGTCCAGGTAGATAGAACAGCAATAACTAGGCTAAAATACTATCTGTAGCAAACGATATCCTTTACCATCCATTTATTTTTTATGATGAAACTTTTAAAATGACGATCGATACCGTTAAATATGATCTAAACTATTTAAACTATTTAAAAATTAAATTTTATATTTTTTTGATATTCTTTTCTTGTCCATCAAATAGATAAAAAAATGAACGACTGAAAATGAATATCTTTCAAAAAGTGATCATAGGAGTCTTATAATCAAGATCGAGAGTATAAAACTTGTTTTAAATAATTTTAAAAAATTTCTAATTAAAATTTAATTAATTTAGATTTCTTTACACCATTAAATGAGCAAAAGATTCATATCTACCACTAAAATTATAAATTCGCAACCCTTTGATCATTAAATTAATGATGTCGAAAAGATATATATTTTCAGTGGTGCAGATCATGTTCAACGGTGTCGATCATCAATTTGAAAGCTTTATCATAAAAAATTAATTAATGGGTGGCAACGAAGCCCGTATGCTACCGATAGCATTCCAGCTCTACAAAGTTCATACAGGTCCCTATAAATATATTGAATAGTAGATATATCTCTACAAAGTTCAATTTTTCATATTTATCCCTTCAAATGTCCTAAATTGTTCATATTTAGTACCGTTAGTTTACTGTTTATTTTTTAATAGAATATATGTGAAATTTCATTTTTGCCCTTTCAAATATGTCCCTCTAAAAGTTTTAACTATTAAAATAATACAAAAATGTCTATAAGAGTAAAAAAATAAATTTACCTTACTAACTAACCAAGATTAAGTATTTAATCGATGGTTAACTATATTTTTCTAACGGATATTGACGGTAGGGACATATATGAACAACTTAGGACTTTTGAAGGGATAAATATAAAAAGTTGAATTTTGTAGGAATATATCTGCTATTCGATATGTTTTCAAAGATTTATATACAATTAACCCATATATATATATATATATATATATATAGAGAGAGAGAGAGAGAGAGAGAGAGAGAGAGAATAGAATTTATATACTTTTAAAATTACAAGCCCAACTATACTTGTTAATTTTTTACCATTCGATTTGTTTTGAGATTTGTGCTATTGCAAAATCAACTAAGAGAGAGTAAGAGATAGCACAATAGCACGGGTCTCAATACAAATCTAATGATAAATAATTCACAAGCATAGTTGGGCTTATACTTTTGAAAGTATATAAGCTCTACTATATATATATATATATATATAATTGAGCATCCTATACTTTTAAAAGTATCAGTTATTAGTGGTTATAAATTTTAACCTTTGGATAAAAGGATATGTGGTTAGAATGATAGTGGGCCCCTTGGGTTTAGTGGGTGCATGATTGGTGAAATAACATGATGAAAGCGGTGAAATTAGTCAAATGGATAAATTTAACGGTAGAAACTTTAAAAGCACCAATTGCTTGATACTTTTAAAAATATAGTAGCCGAACTATATATATATATATATATATATATATATATACTAAATTATAAAAAATTCCCATGTAAAATTTTACTTTTTCACTTTACTCCCTGACTATTAAAAACCTCCACTTTGTCCCTCCTAATTACAAAATTATTTTTAGGAGGCAACGCCATTAACGGAGTAGGCTTATTAACGATAATGCCCTTACATTTTATTAAAGAGAGAGAGAGAGAGAGAGAGAGAGAGAGAGAGAGAGAGAGAGAGAGCGGAAAGGCTTATGAAGTTTTGTTACCTTTTGTGCCCTAATTATTGTCACGCCCCGAGTTTCGAAAAGCAGGCTAAATTTTTAAAATATCAGATTTAAAAGCAATCCAGGGCATGAGCAGATCGCCACATGTATAGAAAATTTCCAATCCCCTTGGACTGAGCCTTTTCTATACATGCACGGCTAAGCACTTACAGTCAATATCAGAGTAGTCTAAACTACGCATTTAACTACATAAACAGTTAGCCAAATTTAAAACATTATTACATTTATCCTTTACATAAATCATGCAGAAAATAAATTAAACGGCGACACAAGGGTCATTGCTATCACGACAGCCTCACCAACACGTTCCGACATCTCAGCACCCGAATAACCTGAAAAATGGTCACCCAGGGGGTGTGAGATACATCGACAGTGTATCCCAGTGGGCACGACGAGCCAAGAAATAGCTAATCGTACCTACTGGCATACAATAATTAGCGGATAGTAAAAGATCAGTAGGTAAGGCAGGTATAACAAGCTGATAACTGAATAATCATGAATACAGTGCTGAGCATAACACGGTACTGAACTATCATAATAAGAGCATGTTGATATAGATACTGAATCAAGAAACTGAACAATCATAAGAGTATAATGACTAAGCATGCTAAATAGGCAATCAATGCATCAATGGTAGAACAATCAAATACCCAATCAAAACCACCATATTGGTCAACAAGACCTCAGGCGAAGATACAAAGCAGAACCAACCACAACCATACTGGATTCCACCTAGCCGAGCTGAACAGCAACCCCGTACCATTGATATAGCCGCGAGGATCCTCGTACCTAACGGTACAGCCAAGAGTTTCCTCATATCGGTACAGCCGAGGGGCTCCCCGTACCCAGTGATACAGCAAGAGGGGATTGCTCACGGGTCAACCAGACCCTTTACCGGTAAAGAACGCAATGCGGGGGATCAATCCCACAACGTACGCGAGTGAACAGCAGGTGCACAACGATCATAATGCTAATGCTCAAGCTCACGGTCCACAGACAGGGTAATCGGCAACATGCCGGAAATCCCCACAGGGATGCAATAACTGAAAGCCAATCTGATCTCATCTCATGCAATACTGAATGTAAGGAACAATAACTGTCTGTACAAGAGTAATATCCAAGATATGCTGAGAAACATAGTAATATCTGATAGCTAGCTAGTGACCAATCAGGTATGGCAAAAGTCCAAGAAATACTGAGAACATAGTAAATATTTGATAGCTAGCTAATGACCAACCAGGCATGGTAAAAGTCCAAGATATAAGCTAGATGACCAATCCAATACGAAAAGTGTCCAAGTATAAACTAGATGACCAATCAGGCAGGGTAAGTGTCTAGATATAATCAAGCATGATATAAAAATCTAGATATAAGCTGATAATAACCAATCAACGAAAAGAATGCTCAAATATAGAATCTGGGCTACCACAAGAACAGGGGTCCGACCAATTAAGGTACCCCAGAGGGCCGAAGAGATAAAGCCCGAACCGAAGATAAACCCATCTGTGTGTAGGCGGACCAACGACTCCAACAGAAGGCTCGTGGGCCGGAGTCAAACTGCAAGGACCTGAATCATGAATACTGATCAGGAAATGGCTCACACATACCCGAACCACAGACTCACTACGCACATAAAGCTTAAACCTGGATCTTTTCCAGTTTTTTTCGTTCAATGAAAGCCGTCGGATCTCCAATAAAAAGCTTAGAGATCATGGGCACACAGCCCAAGACAGCACGTGAGGTAACATTTGCATTTAGACCCCTAGGGTTATATAAAATTGCACAAATTCGTGTATTTTAAGGCCTTTTTCGCCCGTATTTATTATCGGAGCATTATTTTAACAAACCGACACCACCAATAGGTGGCCCACGACTTGCTGGACACCGTGCTCACCATTTGGTAGCAGCGTGAAACCCAGGGAAAACTTCGGGCCATTCTTTCCTTGGTTAACATAGGCCACTTTGCATTTTGCAAAACTCTACTTGACCATTTGTGATTTTAAGGCAAGCATCATGTTCAGGGAATCATGTGGAGACAAGGGCTCACTTGCTGGATGGTTACAAGTAGCCAAAACAAGCTGGGGCTTTTCTCAGGCATTTCCCCGATCACATGGTGTGCATCAAAGCTTACAACACAACCCAACCAACACAAAGCAGCAACTATCGCAAGCTTGGTTTAAAGGGTCTAATACTGGTTGAAGAACATCCAAAATGTGGCAGGAACTCCTCCAACCCAGCTCGAGCGAAGCCAACACCAAGGTTGGCCGCGGAGAAAAAGCTCGGCCAACCCTTGAGGCCGTTAATGGTGAAACTTCAACCAAGGGCTCTGGGCCACATGCAACAGCACCAGTAGGTGCAACTTGCCCCCACAAAGCTTACTGCACTAATGGCTGTCGGCAAGACACGGCGGCGGCGGCGGCCGGCCGCCATTGTTGGGCTCGAGCTCGGCCAACAATGGTGGATCCCATTCCGGGCTGCGTGACCCACATGCAAATGCATGGTTGGACTCACCTTGACCCCAAGAAGCTTCCTGGGCAGGTGGCCAGCGGTCGGAGGCGTTGCCGGCGCCGGAGCAAAGAGCTCGGCCGAAGGGGTCATCTTCCCCAAACTAGGGCTTGATGCCGCGCCTCCCACAGAGCACCAAACTTCACCAAATTTGGTGGAGATGGTCTAGAGGACCAGAAGAAGATTCCCATAATTTTCTATTTAGTCCAAAACCGCCGGGAGCAGTGATAGCTCGAGGCGGAGCTAGGTTGGTTTTCCGGCGGTGCAACTTCACCACCAGCCAACCGGGGCTTTTACCATTTCGGGGATGGGCTGGAAAGAGTCCCCAGATCATAAGGAAGACACTTCCAGAGGTCTCGAGTCCAAACAACCAAGGAATAACCGGATCTCACCTTGGCCGGAGTTGGAGAATAAGGATGAAGCCGGTTCGCTCCTCCCAGCGTCGCACGCGCCTTGTCTCTCTCAGGCGCGATCACAGGAGGTAGAGGAGCTCACTAGCATGCTCAGGAAGAAGCTTGAGGATCCCAGGAGCAGTCTTCTTCTTCATTTCCCGAACTCGGTTTCCTTGAGTGGGTGCGACTCTTGGCGACCCAGGGCTAAGGGGGAGAGGCGGTTTCCTCTGCTTGAATGTGAGCCATGAGTTTTAAAACCCCACGAATGGCTGTAACCCCCCCACAAGGAGCCCAAGAGACACATTGCATTTAACTCTATTTTGTAACAAAATGCCAATAGGTCCCTATACCTTATGCCTCTAACCCCAGGGTCCCTGCTGTGGATCACAATTGCATCCAGAACCTTCTCCAAGAAGCCTCAACCCATTTGATACATAAAATATTGCACCTTTTGTGAAAATATCCATTTTTAACTGTATTTCATGCATTTCGAGGCACACGAGTCGTCGAAATGAAAAACAGACTTCGCCACGACGTCCGGCTCGACGAAACCTATCAAGTAGCGTATTTGGTTCCTCAATTTAGTGCCCCTAAAAATGTTCGGTCCATTTAATACAGTAAATTTATACTGTATGGCACGCATCCCGATACTTCAGAGTCGTCAAACGCAGATTTCGTCAGCGCAATTGCGCTCAGAACGATGAAGCGGTTAGAATCGACTACCTGAACTGTTAGATTCGGACCCCAAACGGTCGATCGGCCGACATTGGTCGGCGGGGGATTTAAAACAGGAGTTACTATTCACAACTTAAGTTGTGGGCCCCACTTCTTCTTCGCTGTTTTCGAGACGATCCGACCGTCGGATCGAAAATTGGTTTATATCATTTTCAATCGATTCGACAAGACGGTCGCACCGGCGATTTCAGATTTTCAAGATCAGATTTACATCTGTAAGCCTGAAGTCAGTGTCCGAAAACACTAATAATTTATACTTTTTGACTCATAAACATTCTAAAAATATACTTAAACTTAAATTTCAGTTTTCAAAATTCACGGTTACTACAATTATTCTGTTTGGAGAGAAAATCAAGGGTTCGATCCGGTGAGAAAGACGAGTCTGATTCGAACCACAAGACGAAAGCGAGCACCTTTGAACCAAGAAAGAATGGTAGAGAGTCGAACGAGATGATTGTGTTTGAACGAGGGACACTTTTACTCTTCTGAAATATATTTAGATTTTAGAGATAAAATATTTTTGTACTCTATGTGGATTTTGTTGTTTCTGTGGTTCGAACAATTTATTTGATTTTTGTGGTTTTATGTTATGTTGTTCTATTTTAATTATTTTGAAGTTTGGTTTAATATATTCTAAGATGAAATACTTGTGGTCCCCAAATATTTTAGTGATTTGTATGTGATGCATTTTTTTTAAAAAAATTTAGGTGTACCATTCAAGATCTAGTAACTTTCTTACACAGGGTCTCACTACTTAGGGATTAATTACAAAAACATCTTCTTTTTATTTTTTGTACGCATTTAATTATTTAATCTTTTTTGCATTTGTATGTCATTCTATTTATTCAACTACATAGACTAAGAAATAAATTTATTCTACCATATAGATGGAATCGAGAATTTTTGAAATTCACTATAGGGATATTTTAAAGGAGAGCCTATAACAAAATATTGCCACTACAACAAAATTAGGTTATAGAGACACATCTTTGTGACACTTTTATATAAGTGTCATATCTATATTTCATCTATATTCAAAATTAGGTTATATGGACATATTTTTAGGACACATTACAATAATGTATCGCTATACACCCTACCAACTGCACATATAACGACACTAGTTATAAGTGTCGGTATTTTTGCTAGCAACAATTTTTTTAGATTTTAGAAATACTTAAAAGTGTCGCTATAGCATAGTTTTGTTGTAGTGTGTGGAGGGAAAATATCATATGCCGATAGTGTAGATCCAGACTTGATATCTATTATTAAAATATGGGATATGCATGAGAGTCTTGAATTAATAAAAGATTCAATGATATACTACTGTAATACTCAAGAAATTTGAGTTTGAAATTCAATAAAAGCCCTAAATTTTATATATATATATATATATATATATATATATATATATATATATATATATATATATATATATATATATATATATATATATATATATATGAATAATGCTATGACTTAAGTTATGAATAGAAATTTGTAGAATTTTTAAATTTTCGAATGAAATTAGCTAATTTAATCAATCTGAATTCAAAGTCGATGATGTAAATATTCGATTTGAACGGCCTCGTCAATCTAAGCGCAATGACGTAGTCTAAATTTATGTTTGACGAGCCTAGGTCATTGAAAAATGTGCCAAACAGTTTAATTCACTATATTAATAGATTAACTGACCTAACGAAGCTTAAACTTAATGAACCAAAATCGCTACTTGATAGGTCTCGTCGAGACGAACGTCGTGGTGTTGTCTGTTTTTCTGTTTGACGACACTACAATCTCGAAAAGCATGAAAAATAACAAAATTCGATTTAAAATCCCTAGAATGCTAATATATTATGTACCAAATCATTTGAAACTTGTTGGGGAGGGGCTTCTCTGCATTTTTCATTTACAGTGAGGGACCGAAGTTAAAAAATGGGCTGTACAGGGACCTTTTGGCATTTTGTTGCACTAGGTATATAAAGCAACCTAGGGTTGCTCTTAGCAACCCTAGCCGCAACCTGTTGGAACCCACAGGTAACCGCAACCTCTTCATCTCCTCCTCTGTCTTCTCCAAGCTCCACTACCGCCGACCGCCGCCTCCCATCGCCGGAATATCAACAAGGAGCACAATCTTCCTTTGTTCTCGAGTTGTGAAGGAGAGGAGTACCCCAAGCCGCAACCAAACACTTATAGAGCTTGGTGGGGTGTTTCTTGTCGCCAGAGAGACCCAACCTTGAAGGCCTACCGCTTGTGTTGGCCGCTCGACGCGGGAGTAGGGACCTCGGCCATTATCTTATTCCTCGGATCTGGCCAAGGTGAGCCCTCCTCTCTGGTTGTTTTCTTGCTACCTGGACATCAGCAGTCCCTTACCCACCTACTGGTTAACCCTTCTGCAGAGCCCCGACCCCGGGGATGCGCCGGGTTGCCGGCGGGAGCATTGCACCTGCCGGAATCCTAGTTTGCTCCGCCTCTTACAAACGCGATATTCGACGACTTTGGATCAGATCTAAAATGTTAGGCTCCTTCCTCTGGTCTTCTAAAGACCCTTGACAAAGTTTGGCTGAGCGTACAGGCGGCAAACCCTAGTTTCGGGTTGCTTGGCCGGACTTGGCCGTACTGTAGTGTCCGCAAATTTTTCTTTCAAGTCTTTTAGTGTATGTGCACTTTTCAATATTTTCTTGTTGTGTCCTTCTTGTCATTCTTGGTCGTCATGTTGTAGAGCTTGTTAAACGGAGAATGGTAGTGCGATCGGATCAGAAATCTGATGTACAGATCTTTCGGTATGATTTTTTGATGTTAGCAGGTCTGAAAAAGGCATTTTAATACCCACTAAGGCTCTGTGATGCTTTGGAATCCGTGCTAACGGACGAGGGACATTTTAGATATTTTGGCATGCATTTTGAGGAAAACGGTTACAATTTTTTATAAAATTTAGAGATTTTTGAATTTTGTACGTATACGAGAAAAAGAAAGAAAATCCTAAATCCCTATTTTTCTCTAAGATCGGCTTTCCCTATCTTCCTCATCGTGCGCGCCGGAGTTTGGAGTCGGAAACGCCATCATCGTCGGAGGCCGGATCCGGGAGCACCACCGCCGTCGGAGATCGGAATCGCATCATTATGACTCCCCCAATAGTCCCACATCGGATGTGGATGGAATTGTGATTGGGTTTATAAGAGACATGGACACTAGTAATAATAACTGGGCTTAAACATTTTGGGTTGTGGTTTGGGCCCAACGAGTTATTATTGCTAGTGGATCGGGTCGTTATATTTGGTATCAGAGCCAATAACCAGCCGGAAGTGTGTGATGAGTTTTGGCTAGCTTGGGTCTAGATGACAGGGCTAGCGAGACAAGTCTTACATCGCTTGGTGATCTTGGGCTGCGTGTGTGTTTGGGCTGACGAGAACATCAGGCCTAAACGGAGGGAGTCTGTGACGCCCCCAATAGTCCCACATCGGATGTGGATGGAATTGTGATTGGGTTTATAAGAGACATGGACACTAGTAATAATAACTGGGTTTAAGTATTTTTTATTGTGGTTTGGGCCCAACGAGTTATTATTGTTAGTGGGTCGGGTCATTACATTGATGTAATACTCGAGAATTTCGAGTTTTGAAAATAAATAAAATAGATGAAAAGTTGAAAAATAAAAGTGAAAGTGGAGTTTTATATATATGTGCTTCTATGTGTGCAAGGAGGTGTACATACATGGAGTGTATTGTATATATATATATATATATATATATATATATATATATATATATATATATATATATATATATATATATATATATATATATATATATATATATATATATATAAAACTTAAGTCAAGTGACTTAAGTGAATAGTAAACTTCAAATAAAATTTGAGTTCGCGATGCACTTTGACTAACTAAACCTATCGGAATCTGAAATCGACGATCCAAATAGTCGATTTGAATGGTCTCGACGTTCTGAGCGCAGTGGCGCTGACAGAATTAATGTTCGATGAGCAAAAGTCCTCGAAAAGCATGCCACTTTGTGGGAAACCATAGTAATTGTTGGGTTATGGAATTATAGAGGATCGAACTCGACGAAAGAAAATTGCTAGTCGAAAGGTTTCGACGAGCTGGACATTCTGGCGGTGTCCGTTTTTCAATTTGATGACCTAATCGTCTCGAAAAGTGTGAAATATGGCAAAAAAGTGCGTATTTACGGAAAAACCCCAATATTTTATGCATCGATTTTTGTGCAACTAGTTCCGGAGGGGCATTTATGCTAATGTTGCATGCCCAAGGGATTTGAGTGCAAAAAGGGAAGTCTAGTGGGAGTATCTTACATAGTGGCAAGATCTTTTAACTGTCACTTGTACACTTCATTTAAACCAACCGAGATAGGGGGAGGAGGTTGTAACTAACTCCCCACCTCCTCAGCTGCATTTCACCATCTCTGCCTTAAAGTGCGTCCGCGCCTCCTCCTTACCGTTTTGAAATATTGAAATTGGAGGGTTTGGTGTGGTGTGTGTGAGGAAGTCTTGGAGAGAAGGGTTCTTGCACTTGGGCACCATCAGGGGGATTCTTCTCCATCCTCTACTCCTTTCTCAAGCCACTGCCGCCGCTGGAGTACGCTGGAGAAACCAGAAAAACAAGATATTTCATCTTGTGTGGTGAAGGTTGGAGAGAGAGCCATCCGAGTTGGGTTTTGTGCACCAAAATTCATCTGAGATTCCTGTGGGTCTCTGTGGACGCTGCCTGAGCGGTGCGGGGGCCAGGGGTTGCCGCGCGCTGTCGCGGGATACACCTTCTTCCTCCTTCTTCTTCCCCGAGTCTGAAAAGTGGAGTCCTTTCTTTTCTTGGTTTTTCTTGCGACCTGGACCCTGGCAGTCGCCTTCTGACGTCGCAGGGAGCATCCAGGGCAGACCCCGAAGTCCCAGGACTATCAGGTGGTCGGCGGGTGAACTGTGGGCCGGCCGAACCCTAATATTGGCCGCAACTCCAGCGCGCCACCTCCGGAGCTCCGGCAAGGGAAACAAGTTGGTCAGCATCTCCTGCTGGACCCTAGAGAGTTGGTGGGCTTTGGTGTAGTGTGGAGACCATGAGAAGAAGCCCTAGGTTTCGAATTCTGGGAGTGGGCCGAGCAGCGCCGCCCACCTCCGCCGCCGCCGCTTCCCGGCGTCGGCCAACAACCTGGTGAGCTTTCTGGAACCCCATCCATGCTTCCTGTGCCCTTGCATGCAAGCATTAGTGCCTCATTGCGAATCCACAATTAACGGGTTCATTATACACCTTCTTCTTCTTCCTCGACCGGTGGAACACAGGAAGGCTCCAAGCTTGCATAGCTGAGGTGTGTTCCACCTCTGGAGGACCCCTGAAGGCTGTGGTCATCTTAGTTTGAAGCTTGCCCGAGGGAAGTGAAGATTTGGCCACCTTGTGCTACAACAAGCCAAAGTCAAGACCACCTTGCTCTAGCAAGCCTTCCTGCACCTGTGCAACCTCTGTAAGGTGAGCCCTCAAGCTTTTGTGATGTCCTCTTGGTGATGCTCATCTTAAATACTGTTTAGAAACTACGGTTGTGGAGATGGCACAAACCAAGCCCTAATTAAGATGGTTTGGGGTCATTTGATTGTAGCTAGCAACCTGGGGTCTTTGATGAGGCCCAGAGGTGAGCCTCTAAGTATTTTGAGGCCCCTGAGCATGATGCTCACATTTAATTTGAAAATAAACAAGAGTTTAAGTGAGAATAGCCAACTTGTACTCTCAATACACATGGTTCATAGGCCAATTACTGTTTTTATTGCCCAACTTGCTTCCAAACAGTGAGCATGGGTTTTAGCATGTTAAGATATAGTTGCTGGTGAATTATTTTTGTTTAAAGATTTTTGGATTTAAAGTTATAGCATGATTAATGGGTTTCTACATGTATTTATGCAATTTTTGATTAGTCCAGGGGCCTATATGGAAATGTTACATGAGGGAAAGTTGTAAACCATATTTTTATGATTTATGGACCCTTCGTTTGGGTTTCTAGAGCTTTCGTTGAGCGGGATTTGCTTAACAACCAGTAAATCGACGAAATTGTCGATTTAACGGCGGGTTTGCGCTAAACTCGCATTTCGAGGATATTGGGTGATCATTTCTAGTTGCCAGCTATTCTTGGCTGTCCCCGACACTATTCCGGAGAGTTCGGTGATTTTGGTTTAGCGTCGGTTGGTTCCGGAGCTGAAATCGGTCTCCCGGGATGATTTTAGTGGTTTTGGCACCGTCGGCGCATGGGATTGCACAGAGTCTAATGTTAGGGCCCGAATGTCTTAAGTTAGACATTCTTGGGCAACACGTGAAGTTTTGTGAGATTTGGATGTCGTTTGGCATAGATTGGACCGTAGATGGTCGATCGGCGAATTACCGGAATTTCCGGCGAATCCTGAGGTTTCAGGGAAGTTCCCTGTTTAAACTGTCTGTATAGTGTGAGTTTGTGGTTTGGGTATGTGTGAGTTCATCCCTGATCTGTATTCATGATTCAGGTCTCTGTAGTCTGACTCCGACCCGCGAGCCTTCTGGTGGAGTCGTCGGTCCGCCTACACACAGGTGGGTTTTCTTCGGTCCGGGCTTTATATGACACCCCTGTAATGTGTATTAGTCCTATATATAAATAATATAATAGGACTAAATCTCTTAACCCGGCTATAGCATTTTGGATGGTAGCAAGATCCAAGAGGTTATGAGAGTTAAGCGTGCTAGAGCTAGAGTAGTTCTAGGATGGGTAACCCCGTGGGAAGTGGGGCGTCACAGATGGTATCAGAGCCATTCACCAGCCGGAAATGTGAGATGAGTCTCGGCTGAGCCCAGGGTTATATAGCGGGTAGAGCGAGGCTCTCCGGCTAATGACCGTTGTGGGTGGAGTGTAGCTCCCCACAAGGTCGGCTAAGGCTAGCGAGATGAGTCTCACATCACCTGGTGCTTGTGAGTGTCGTTGAGCCTGACGAGGACGTCAGGGCTTAAAGGGGGGGAGAATATGACACCCCTGTAATGTGTATTAGTCCTATATATAAATAATATAATAGGACTAAATCTCTTAACCCGGCTATAGCATTTTGGATGGTAGCAAGATCCAAAAGGTTATGAGAGTTAAGCGTGCTAGAGCTAGAGTAGTTCTAGGATGGGTGACCCCCTGGGAAGTGGGGCGTCACACTTTATCTCTTCAGCCCTCTGGGGTACCTTAGTTGGTTGGACCGCTGGCTTTCTTGCTAGCCCAGATTATATCCCTGAGCCTTGCTAGTTGATTGTTTATTTCCAGCTTATACCATAGTTAGTTAATTCGCGAATTATTCGCGAATTATTGAGAATCCGAATTAAACGTGCCGTTTCCGACTTTTTTCAAAAATTCGGAATAATTCGCGAATTTTTGAATCAAAAAGTATTATTCATGAATTATTTACGAATTACGAATTTTTGGGTGAAAAATTCGTTCTTTTTCACAGCATAGTTAGTTAATTCACGAATTATTCGCGAATTATTGAGAATCCGAATTAAAATTATTTGTCGGAAATAATTTAAAATTATATTTTTTTTTATTCTAAATGAATATTTTATTTATTTCTAAAATAAGTTGATTAAATTATTTTAAAAAATTATAATTGTTTATACTAATAGTATAAATTTTTTAATTTTTTTTTTAATTTAATAGCCGAATTTTTTATCCCGAATTTCTAATTAGTGAACGTATTACTTCCGTATAAATCACGTATCCGAATAATTGACGAGCCCATTTTTTAGCCGAAATTTTCAACGAATTTTAAAATTATGATACGAATTTTATCCGTATTATATCCGTACCGAATTTTTGCCGAATCCGAATTAACTAACTATGGCTTATACTCATGCTTTTAGTATACTTATTGCTTATGGACATTTGCCATGCTTGATTGGACATTAGGTAGTTATCAGATTATACCAAGTTATTCATCGTGCTCTGCTTTTATTTGGACATATGCCATGTGTATTGTCACGCCCCAGGGTCGAAACTGCGACCCGGGCTCGCCAACAGATCCGCCACCTATACGAAAACCCCGCATAGGCGAAGCGTCCAACCTGCAAAGAAAAACTACTACAGCTAAATAGATATCAGAGCTGTAAAATAAAAAGCTGTAAAACTAAAATCCAACCATCTGTACAACTGAAAATAATGATACAATAACCATCTCCCATAAATGATCATATACAAAATCCTCTGATACAATAACCCAGAACTCTACAGGGAGGTAAACTGAAATAATACATCAGTGTACAGGCTCTCAGTACAAGTCAGATCCTCACAATACAACAGTCCCTCAAAAGTGAAAATAAAACTAATCTACTGACTGTACTACAAATCTCCAATGTGGGGGTACAACTACTCTCCAAAGACATGTAGGGATCTAGCTCGCGACTCCCTCGCCTCGAACAGCAACAGCAGAATCAGCAACACCCATAATGACTCTGCAAAACAAAGAAGAGGAAAGAAAAAGAGGAAGGAAGAACCCCCAACGGGTGTGAGAACTACACCAATAGGTAGTTCTCAGTGGGTACCGCCACCAAGCCCGACGGTTTGCCTAATAAGTCTACTAGACGCATAAGATAACAAATGCAGTAAAAAACTGAACAAGAAAAGCTGGAGATACTCTACAGCTACCATGCCTCTATCTAAATGCTCAATGGGTGATACAGATGAAAAGATATGCAACCACTCGCACCCAAGGTGCTCAATCGACCCAATCGAACTGACTGCCTCATAGGGTCCAGTCAAGCCTGCGCCTACCTACTGCCATTACATTCACGGAGGACTGGACTTACATAGGATGTCCGTGACTGCCAAAACTGGCCCAGCCAGAAGGACTGCGTCCGTGACTGCCTAAAAAGGTCCAGCCAGAGGGACAGCATCGACAAGTCGCGATACGAAAGTAATAGGCCCACTACGGACGGGGCACTCGAGGGGTGCGACCCCACCGAGGAAAAAGGTATCCACGCATCTCTGTCGAGCTCGAAGTGGCAGGTTATAGTCAAAATCCACGCTCACTCTCAGAACGAAAGGACTCAAGATCCTCAAACATCTCGCACGACGGTCGGAGTACTCTCAACGACTCAGCTAACCAGCTCTCACGAATCTCGAGACACTAGCGAACCCAACCAACTCGTGGCACTAAACTCACACTGGCTGGAGATACTCCACATCCGGGACCACCGTCGACCCAAACGGCTCCCAAAACGAAACACCCAACTCGCCACGCTAAACACACAGGCTGGAGATACTCCATAGCCGGGATCGACCCACAACTCAGGGCTAACAAAACTGGTCGGACAACACTCAACGACCCGGGACCACCGCCTACCCAATCGGTTCCCGACAACACTGACCGGACGACACTCAACGGTCCGGGATCACCGTTTACCCCAAACGGCTCCCAAAACACCAACACTGGTCTAAACTCAGCTACCAGACTCCACTCGGCCACCAGGCACGAGTGCAACACACGTCTCACAATAATCTGACCTCTCGGCCCACTACCCGGGCGAGGGAACTCTATGTCCAGAAAAAATGCAAGGTGTGGGATGTCTATAGCATAAAAGAACCTAGCCCAAGTGAAGGTTCTCTACTAGTCTGGTTAAACATGCAACATATGACGGGGTGCTAGGTCAAGTTCCAATAATCAGTATATATAATCCTCTAACCATGTTAAGCATAAAACTGAACCAACAACATGGACAATTCATAACATGCTTGCTTCCAATCAAAGGTAGTATACTCTAGTCATACATGCTCACAAGCTTAAACAATATAGAGCAGACATGCATCAATCATACTTTCCAACAAGTAAGTGAACATCATCATCTAGCATGCTTTTCCACTAGTATAGGATAACCATCTTTATCTTGTAGCTCTCCCTCATGTATAAGGGTAGATAAATCATGCAACGCTCAAATCCACATATCATGTACAATTATCAATTAAGCCTCAATTCCATCATTCAAACTATTTCTCATGCTTAGATCACAATCATTAAAATTGTACATTAAACCATGCATGCATACTAACAAATAGAGTTAGAGAACCGTCCACCGGTTCTGGAGACGAAGCAACCCACCTGAATCGCTTTCCGTAGGCAAAGCCGAAGTCGGTGAAGTGCGCAGTCACTCACCAAAATCCGCCGAAACCGCACCCTCGGTACTCGGTCGCACAAACCTCTGCTCCAACCAACAACACAGCCAACAATCAATCAACACCACAAACACAACCCAAATAACACTTGCTGTTTTTACAAACCAGCACAGAAAGGGGATTTTTCACCTGCGTGCGGTCCTCCGAAAAATCCATAAAAATCACGGCTGCGATCCTCGCGACGAGTAGATACAAATCGAGTATTTATACTTCTCATTCCGACACCTGTAGTCCAAGATACGCCCAAAACATCGCGGTAAGCCAAATTCCCTCACAAACACAAGTCTGCAGAAATCAGTCCTAAAGAAGCTTAAACATCACCTTCGAAATGACCTCCAAAAATTACGATAAAAATACGGTTGCATTCCTCTCGAAGCGTAGATGTTGATCGAGTTCTCACTGGATGAAATCCGACAATCGGGCACCAAGATAAAAATCCAATAAGCTCCGCTGTCCAAAACATTATCGCAAAAAAAAGGGGTCAAAAGATGCCTCGAAAACCCCATCAAAAACTCGAAACGGAGCAAAGTGATCCACACGGAAATTGAAGGCGTACCTCTCTTGAACGCGCTGCCACAAAAATCGGCTCAAAACTCCAACGGGGTGATCCAGGGGGCCTCGCGGACTGAAATGCGACGGTAGAAGCCACAATCGAAAGAGCGTCGAAGTGTGCCGCGTCGCAGAAAACGCCGATGCTGCGGCCTCCAAAAATTCCCGGGATCCCAAAAGTCGAAGAAGACTCGTAGAGGAACCTCGCTGCCGAAAATGGGCTGAGAAATCGTAGGGAAAAAGCTCAAGAATGAAGCCCAAAGAGGCTATTTATAGCCCAAGTCCACCAAAAAGGGGCCTCGGATTCGTGCGCATGAATCGGGTGCCCGAATCCGGCCCGGCCCAAGCACTGTGCGCGCCCGAAACGTCCCCAACGCGCCACGTGTCCAATTCGCGCCCCGTGCGCCCAGCGCACAAGCGCCCGCCAATCGCGGCGCGCCGCGTGGCAGCGCGGTCCACGGCGGGGACTGTGGGCCGCGGTTCACGGCGGCCCAGCCGGGTCGCTGCGCCCGCCAATGAGCGGGCGACACGAGGCCTGGCAGGGTCCACGATGCACCGCGCCCGGCGCGCTGTCGCGCGTGCGTTGACCGCCCAATCCGCGCGCGCCACGTGGTCTTCCACCACGTTCACTGGTCCCGGTGCACGCCAAGTCCCGTGGACTGGCCTGCTCGCCGCCGCGCCTTCCCGCGCCCGCGTCGCCACGCTCCGCCGCCTGCTCGCCGACGCCGGTGCTGCCCTAGCCTGCCGGAACAGTAACAAAGTGCCTCGAAATCCGTGTTTTGGCATCCGGGATCTGAAAAATACAAGTAAATAGCTATTTTTATCGTTTTCGCGCGCTGAGTCCAAATTCGATGTCCGTTTTGCCAAATTCCACTTCTAAAATTTGTCGAAGGCATCCGGACAGGTAATCTTAATCCAAATTTCGCGCTGGGTCCGATCCTGAGATTCAATTTGCGCGCAACCATCTCCAATACGCAACATAGGCCTCCAAAAGCCACAATTCACCCAGCAAAACCACCGTGAAGATTCGGGTCATCACATGTATGATCAGCCATTTACATATTCAGATAGCTAGTACATCTTACATTCAGTACTGCACAGGTTTGAGGTATTTGCATCCCCAATGGGATTTCCGGCTAAGCACCGACTATTTCGGTCTGTTGACCGTCAGCTTGGAGCATTAGCGTTGTCATCGTCGTCCACCTACTGTTCTCTCGCGTACGTTGTGGGCTTGATCCCCTACCTAGTGTTCTTTACCGGTAGAGGGTCTACGAGACCCGTGAGCCATCCCTTTCTGCAGTACCATTATATATATATTAGAGTTTATACGAATTCGAAAGTACAAACTAATTTATACTTATAAATTTTTAATCATAAAATTTGTATTGAAATTTATACAATTAAACTTTTTTCTCTCTCTCCTTAAATGTCTTTAAATAATATGGATCCCACTACAAATTTTATGGTAAAAATTTTACAAATATAAATGAGTTTGTACTTTTGATAATATACAAGCTCTACTATATATATATATATATATATATATATATATATATAGTAGAGCTTATATACTTTTAAAAGCACAAGCACAACCATGCTTGTGAATTTTTTACCATTGGATTTGCATTGAGATTTGTGCAATTATTGTGAGGACCTGGATCCCCACGTCGAGATTACTGGATCATCTACAGCTCCCGGAGGCCTATGTGGCGTGTTGGTGGTATTTGTGCCCCAATTGGACATTAGTGTTGGGCTCAGCGTGTTTAATGGATCACGTGGGTGATCATTGGACTCCGTCGGATCGTTAGAAGTGGTTTCGCGCGCCAAGGATATTTAAATTGGACTCAGTGCGAAGTTTGGACCAAGGATTACCTTTCCGGATGCCTTCGGCAAATTTTGGAGTTGGAATTTGGCAAATTGGACTTCGGATTTGGATTCAGCGCGCGAAAACGGTTAAAACGGACTACCCACTTGTTTATTTTTGGACTCTGGACACTGTTCACGCCGGAACAGTGTTTCCGGCGGCGGCGGCAGCGGCGGAGCGGCCGCAGGCGGCGCGGCGGACGGAGGCGCGGGCCGCCCGGTCCACGCGGCAGGCGTGCACCGGGGGCTGGACGCGTGGCGGCCCGGGAGTGGGCCGGTCCGCGGGGCGCGGTCTACGGGGGAGTGCGGGGCGCACGGTGGACCGGGGGTGACACGTGGCAGCATCTTAGAGGTGGGTTCACAGCGGTTGGTCTACGCAGTATTCGGGATGGCTCGTGGTTACGGTGCACCGGGCTTGGACACGTGGCAGGTTCGCATTGGTTCGGGTCCACAGGATTTCGTGCACCGGGTTCACTAGGCAGTGGCTTGACACGTGGCGTTCTCCGATTGGTGGGGCTACTGTGCGCGGCAGGGTGGCAGGCGGCGGCGTCAGGCGCACGTGGGCGCGGTCGGGGCGGATTCCCGCGCTTGGGGAGGACACGTGTCGTCGTCCGCGGGGTGGCCACGCGGCGCGACGGGTACGGCTGGAGCGGCTGTCGCCTGTTTGGCGGGCGACGTGGAGGCCTGGATGGGATTCGGGCGGCTACAGTGTTCGGGCGCGGGGGTTTCGGGCTGCTACAGTGCGCGCCCGAAAACTCCCAGCGCCCGGAAACGGGGACTTATTCGGTATTTTCCCAATTGTTTCTGCTGCCTATAAAAGGCGATCCGAGCTCCCTTTCTTCCCTTTCTCCGCCATTTCCAAGCCTCATCTCGCCTGGGTGTCTTCAACAAAGATGATCCCCGAGTTTGGATGCATCTTTCTGCAAAGTTTTGGGATTTTTGGTGGCACGCTTATCGAGGTTTCTATTTTTACGGCGCGGCGCGACGCTCGTTCGTTTGTGGTCTTCTTCGTCGCGTTTTGGTGCGAGGACTCTCCCGGCCTACCCCGGGCACCTTTTTCGGTGATTCTTGCGCCGTTGGCTTCACGACAGGTAGGGCTATGTTTCCCATGTTTACTGGTTTTTCCCATTCCGAGCTTTTCATGGGTCTTTCGGATCATCTTGTAACCCCTTTTTCTGGGCGGAGTTTTGGGACAGCGGTGCGGTATTTTGGCGATATCTTCGCGCACAGGCATCGGATTGGGGTGATTCAAGAGGCGATTTGCATCTACACATCACGAGGAATATGCCCAAATTTTCTTGGAATTTTCTGAATATTCTCGAAGGAGAAGATTATCTGTGAACAGTAATTGTTGCTACAGTTTTTGAGTGTAGTTTGATTCGGGGTGGTTCCCTTGTCGGAATTGTTTCTCAGTGTAGGAAGCTCGGAATTGGACGTGCAGGTACTCGTTTCGAAGGTATCGACGCGAGGATTACTGTGGTATTTTTATTGGATTTTTCGGGGCACTTGCAGCAGGTGAAATATGCGCGGCTTTGGGACTGACTTTCAGATTGTGTATGTTTGGTTAGTTTGGAATAAAAGTGTAATGTTGAGCGTTATTGTTGTGCCCAGGGGTGTCTTTAGCTGTTTGAAGCCGAGGCTTACGCGACTTGTACCTTGGGTGATATGTTGGCAGATTTTGGACCGCGGGCGTCTACCCACTTCACCGACTTCAGGTTTGCCTTGGGTTAAGCGCTTCAGGTGGGTGAGCTTATTATCAGTAATTGTTTAAGGCAATGTTTATGTTGTGGCAAGTATAAGCCCACTTGTGGGGATGTCCCCCCCTCTGTGACTGATGCATGCATGTGTAGGGTACATAGTCTATATTGGCAAGTAGGTAAGCTTGTTATTGATATTGGTATAATGTTTGCAAGAATAGTATGTATGAGGTATACCGAGGACTTGCATGAGTTGGACATCTATGTGATGATTAGTGTAAGCTTACCTAGGATAATGTTACCCTATGAGATTATGTAACATGCCATGTTAGCACATAGCCTTTCTTGTGATGGATTATGCTTGGGACAGGATTTCGTAGCTATGTGCGGATTTGTACTCTGAGGAGTTATTATGATCATTCTATTGTTGAACCCTGAGTTGTGGACAGGTCTAGTTTTGAGATTCCGGCATGTTGTTTATTCCTAAAGGAACTATTATTATGCTTTACCCCTTTATTTCCTTGAGGACATTTGCATGCTTGTATGGTCATGTAGTTAGGCCATCTTTTACTGCTGCACTACTTATTGGAACTTGACTTAGGAGAAACCATGCTTTTCTTTTCTCCATCTTGTTGGTCAGGTGGTCAGTGTTGCTCGGGTTCGAGCAGGGGGTTTGGGTAGTGTATATTCGGGACTTCGTGTCTGGGACAGGTTGGTTTAGGTTGTGGGGCTTTGCGGCAACCGCGGATATTGGGCGGTTGACCGGATGTTTCTCTATGCACCTGATTGGGTATCAGTTTTACTTAGTGGATGGAGTTTCCCACTTAGCGTTTAGTTGCATTCTGACTGAGGTCGGGTCTTTCTTTAGTGGTTGAGTTTTCCACTTTGATCTGATTGATGATCTAGTCCTGCTGTTTCGAGATACTGGTGATATTGATGACAGAGATGCTTTACTCGTGTGGGTAGCTCCCCTCGAGTGCCGCTCCGGAGTAGGCTTCAGACCGTGTTGGGTTCCGGTCAGACCGTGTTGGGTTCCGGTGAGACCGTGTTGGGTTCCGGTCAGACCGTGTTGGGTTCCGGTCATTTGGACAGAGCAGGCAGTGCCGGGTTTTATACCGGTTCATTCGATTGAGTTTATTTCGGTCAAATTACTTTTATGGTTACACTCGTGCCTGGGGGCCGAGTGCAGACTGGTAGTGAGTTTGGATCAGTGTTGGTATTGTTGAGAGCCATCTGGTTGACGGTGGTACCCGAGTTGTTGCGAGTACTTTGACCGCTGTGTGAGAGGTTGAGCATCTTGATTCTATCCGTCTGTGAGGGAGCGTGGATTTTCACCATAGCCTGCATGATCCTCTACTCGATAGCGAGCTAGTCCGTTTGGACGCCCTACGTAATTCCTGCCCGTCTTGGGAGGTGGTTGTAGGTGGATGCAGGTGACTGGACCAGATGTGGCAGTCAGCTCGATTGGGTCGTTGGTGCACTTTATGTGCTAGTGGTTGCATACCACTGTTTGGTTCTCCCCTTTTAGCCTTTAGTGAGGGGCAGGGTAGCTGTTGAGAGTTTCCAGCGTACTCATTTCAGCCTTATGACTTGGGTCAGTTTTTGTCTCTTGAGGACTTGGTGGGCAGACCGTCGGGTCTGGCGGTGGTACCCACTGAGAACTCCCTTTTTGGTGTAGTTCTCACACCCTTTGGGGGTTTCCCCCTCTTTTTCTCTCCTCTCCTTTGTTTTGCAGAGTCTTAGCAGGTGTTGCCGACTCTGCTGGGTCGTTGATCGTGGCGAGGGAGTCGCGAGCTAGATCCCTACCACGGCGTTGGAGAGTAGCGGTACCCTTCTGAGGAGATCATCAGTAGATTAGCAGTTTCTTTTCCTCTTTTGAGAGACTTGTTAGTGAGGATATTTTGTATTGAGAGACTGTACACTGTTGTATATAGTGGAGTTACCTCCCGGCTGGGTTTAGAGCTTGTACTTGAGGATATTGTATTATGTATTATTATTTTGGGAGGCAGACAGTGTTGTTTTATTTCCAGTTGTACAGTGATTGATTTTTAGTTACAGCAGATTTTCATTTATAGCTCTGATATCTGTTTAGTTATAGTACTTTTCTTGCAGGTAGGACGCTTCGCCTATGCTGGTTGGCATAGGTGGCGGATCTGTTTGGCGGGCCCGGGTCGCGGTTTCGACCCCGGGGCGTGACAGATTAGAGTGGTATCAGAGCCTAGGTTGTAGGTCATGGTGGACTTAGAAACCCTAGGCTTTTGGTTTGACCCTTGACCTGACTTCGTGAGAGTCGTGATTTTGCGAGAGTCCTGATTGAGTTTTATACCTCTCCCAAGGGACGGGAGGAGTGATTGGCATGTTTATTCTCCTAAGTAATTATGTTGGCTGCAGACAACATAATGCTGTGGAACGGGTGACATGCTTTAGACTTTCGCTGGATTGGGTCGAGTGTTGTTGTGTGCTGTTTTGTTGTTTCGTCGTGGCGAGCGGTGTCTCCCCGACGTTGGGTTTTGACCCGTGGTGCATCCTGTCATGGCAGTTGAGCTTGAGCAGTTGGTTTTGGGCCGGATACCTGGATTGAGGTCAGAGAACCCCGGACCCAGATGACAGGATTGTCAGAGGCTTATCAGCGGCTGTGGGAGCAGCTGGTCTTGGTGACACAGTTGCGGAGCACTGAGTAGCCCCCTCTGTGCCAATGTTTAGTGTCGAGGCACCGAGGCAGGGTGGATGGTTGACAGCTGGTGAGCTGTGGGACATGATCGACCTTCTGGGCCATATTTGGCAGATGAACCACCCCGACTCGTAAGATTGAGTTTGGAGCCGTTGGAGGCAGAGTCGCGGCTGGTGGTGATGGAGTGATTAATTGAGAGCCTCCCTGTGCTTGTGAGTGTAGCAGTTGTTGAACTGCGCACATCCAGATTCGAGGGACGAGGCGCATAGGGATATATGAGACTGGGAGTGAATTGCGCCAGGACACCTTTCTGTTATTCAGTCCCTCCATGTAGATTTAGACGCCTCGTTGGAGCAGGCACAGTGTATGGAACGCGGCATTGCAGTTCCTTTGGATAGGATCTGTCGCCAGAGGTGAGTTCTTGGATTTGGGCGTTGGCGCCGGATGATGGAGGACAGATCGGACCGGCAGGGGCATGACTATTTTCTTTCTTGGATGGCGAATTCCGAGATTGTCAGAGGTCGAGTTGGACCCCGAAGGCGACATCAGATTTTATCAGAGTGGCGCAGCGATAGCATGGATTGGTTATCTGCGGAGGACCTTATTCGTCGCCTCATTGTGGTCGGAGACAGCGGTCGTGCTTCCTAGTGATAGCCTGATTTTCAGGCAGATTGAGCAACAACCACTTGCTTTGAGCGAATGGATCTGTGCCGCCCGGTTGGAGGGCGCCACGTAGTGGATTGAGTGTCGCAGGTGGGATTTCACCACGGTAGTCGGAGTGAGAGCATGTTCCACTCTTACCTGGGTTAGAGGCAGATTTGTTACCACGTGCACTAGAGGTACAGGTTCCTGTTGTTGTTGTGCACGTGGGGGAGGCTTTTGGATCATGTCCAGTGCGGCCGAGACCGCGAGATGCGGCAGCAATTATTGGAGATTATAGCAATTAGGTGTTTTGACCTTATGCTTGGGATGGTTGGGCACTATGCCACAGGATGTTCGACGGCGGCAAAAGAGGACTTGATCTCGGAAAGACAGGCAATTGGAGGCTTGCTCGTTGAGGTTGTTAGAGCACTCTGGGTTTAGCGACAGGATGAGAGGTGCTTACGGCGGCACGGGACTCGAGGATATCTCTGTTGCCTGCGAGATCCCAGTGTGTGATTTCCCCTTAGTTGTTGGTAATGCCGCCGGTTAGGGAGTTAGAAGAGATTGCGTTGTGACGTGGTTCGAGGAACCGCGCCACTACGGGACGCACCTCATTGGATATCGCCGGTAGAGCTGAGAGAGAGCTGTTGGCACAGTTGCAGGATCTGATGGATCGAGGGGTCTGTTTGACCTAGTGCCACGCCGTGGGTATACGGTGGTGATGCCACGTCGTTGTACACGACTGTGAGGATCCTTTATGGTTCGAGTGTAGACAGGTCCGGGGTGGTATCTATGACCTTTCGATGGAACTATACTCCGGCAGTTGGTGGATGAATGCGAGCACCCACTTGGTGTTAGACAGCTGAGGACTTCGCCTATGGTGGCGTTTTGGACGCGGTGAGGGCATTATGAGTTGTTAGTGAGGCCAATGGAAGGACGATTGCCCCGTGGATTTCAGGATCTGTGGAATAATAGGTCCCGGTTGTACTTGGACGGACTGGGAGTGGTATTTTCCCGGTGATATTTTGATTTACTCCCAGAGTGATTTGAGCACGAGGAGCGCTTTGTGGATGTGCTATCATGCCGTGGGATGAAGCGGTATGCCAAGTTATTGAAGTACAAGATGTAGCTGCAGAAGCATACCTTCTTGGGGGGTCGTTTTGTTCGAGCCGTAGGGCGGCGGTGGAAACCCGACCTAATGGATGTTATTCAAGTTGACTGAGACCGATTTTCATTCTTGAGGGTGAGAAGCTTCTAGACTTGGCGGTGCCGAGGAGAGCATGGCCAGATGGATAATGTGTCTGATATTAGCGCAATGCTAGTGTTTCCCTGTGTTGGGAGATGTGAATTGTGTGATTAGTGATGCCTTCCATTGTGGCGGTGGAGTTTACCGTGGGTGGATCTTCGGTCACCATTATGTAGTCCAACCCTATGAGTGTTGTGGCAGGAGAACCGCTTGTTTTGGCAGGCAGCTTAGATTCCCCGGTTGAGCCTTCAGTACGCCCTTTATTCCCCACTTGGATTGTTATACCTGGGCGTAGGGCCATGCCTGTTTGGCTATCAGTTTTGATTACTCAGCATCTTGAGTGGGATTTTCCGCGGACTGTTGTTGCTGATTTGGGGATTTTTGAACGCGGGTTTTGATGCCTCCGCTTTTTGATCGCCTTTCGAGCCAGTTTTCCCTCCCGTTCACCTGACGGTTTGGTCCCCGTCGGGCATCTTTCGACCCTGGGTCCGCTGGAGTTAGGTTGGCTTTGTTGAGTGTCCCAACCGTGGCTTGAGATTGTGTCTCTTGAGGATCCCTTTTGAGGGTAGCTCGTGGTCGAGTAGGCCACTCCGGGTGATTTTGGATCGGAAGTAACCGAGTGAAGACCCCAGCTTATTGGGATCTTTGTTCCTCATCGTATGAATTTGTGGGTATACTTTGGGTGTCCATGGTTGAGTAACACCAGGAGGTGTTTGGGGGGGCGTGTTGCGTTGTTGATTATTCTGTTTCCCCCGGCTCGTGTTGGGGGCCTCTAGTATTGTTTCACGTCTCAGCTCAGGAGTGTTTTGCTTTGGATCCCTCGCCCGTGATTGACTTGCCCTTACCGAGATCGGTGATTGTTGGAGTACGAGGGACGCCCGTTGCGATTTCTGGCTCGGGAGTTGAGAAAAATCGCATGTCGGGCCATGCCGTACTTGTTGTTGTTGTTGTTGGGAAGTAATCACGGGGAGTGAGCGATGTTTCGGGAGCTGGAGGCGTTATTGATGATACCTACCGTGGTATGTGGGACCCTTGGGGGATTTGAGTTAGTTTCGAGGACGAAACTTTTCTTAGTGGGGGAGGATGTGAGGACCTGGATCCCCACGTCGAGATTACTGGATCATCTACAGCTCCCGGAGGCCTATGTGGCGTGTTGGTGGTATTTGTGCCCCAATTGGACATTAGTGTTTGGGCTCAGCGTGTTTAATGGATCACGTGGGGATCATTGGACTCCGTCGGTCGTTAAAGTGGTTTCGCGCGCGCGCCAAGGATATTTAATTGGACTCAGTGCGAAGTTGGACCAAGGATTACCTTTTCCGATGCCTTCGGCAAATTTGGAGTTGGAATTTGGCAAATTGACTTCGGATTTGGATTCAGCGCGCGAAAACGGGTTAAAACGGACTACCCCATTTTATTTTTGGACTCTGGACACTGTTCACACGCCGTAACAGTGTTTCCGGCGGCGGCGGCAGCGGCGGAGCGGCCGCAGGCGCGCGGCGGACGAGGCGCGGGCCGCCCGGTCCCACGCGGCAGGCGTGCACCGGGGCGTGGACGCGTGGCGGCCCGGGGATTGGGCCGGTCCGCGGGGCGCGGTCTACGGGGGAGTGCGGGGCGCACGGTGGACCGGGGGTGACACGTGCACATCTTAGAGGTGGGTTCACAGCGGTTGTGGCTAATACGCAGTATTCGGGATGGCTCGTGTTTACGGTGCACCGGGCTTGGACACGTGTCAGGTTCGCATGGTTCGGCAGTCCACAGGATTTCGTGCACCGGGTTCACTAGGCAGGGCTTGACACGTGGCGTTCTCCGTTGGTGGGCTACTGTGCGCGGCAGGGTGGCAGGGCGCGGCGTCAGGCCACGTGGGCGCGGTCAGGCGGATTCCCCGCGCTTGGGGAGTCACGTGTCTCTCCGCGGGTGGCCACGCGGCGCGACGGGTACGGCTGGAGCGGCTGTCGCCTGTTTGGCGG
>CM055075.1:4780936-4960121 GCA_029204045.2 Tillandsia leiboldiana
TGGACATTCTAGTTTTGAGATTCCGGCATGTTGTTTATTCCTAAGGAACTATTATTATGCTTTACCCCTTATTTCCTTGAGGACATTTGCATGCTTGTATGGTCATGTAGTTAGGCCATCTTTTACTGCTGCACTACTTATTGGAACTTGACTTAGGAGAACCATGCTTTTCTTTTCTCCATCTTGTTGGTCAGGGTGTCAGTGTTGCTCGGGTTCGAAGCAGGGGGTTTGGGTAGTGTATATTCGGGACTTTCGTGTCTGGGACAGGTTGGTTTAGTTGTGGGGCTTTGCGGCAACCGCGATATTGGGCGGTTGACCGGATGTTTCTCTATGCACCTGATTGGGTATCAGTTTTACTTAGTGGATGGAGTTTCCCACTTAGCGTTTAGTTGCATCTGACTGAGGGTCGGGTCTTTCTTTAGTGGTTGAGTTTTTCCACTTTGATCTGATTGATGATCTAGTCCTGCTGTTTCGAGATACTGGTGATATTGATGACAGAGATGCTTACTCGTGTGGGTAGCCTCCCCCTCGAGTGCCGCTCCGGAGTAGGCTTCAGACCGTGTTGGGTTCCGGTCAGACGTGTGGGTTCCGGTGAGACCCGTGTTGGGTTCCGTGCAGACCGGTGTTGGGTTCCGGTCATTTGGACAGAGCAGGCAGTGCGGGTTTTATAACGGGGTTCATTCGATTGAGTTTATTTCGGTCAAATACTTTATGGTTAACTCGTGCCTGGGGGCCGAGTGCAGACTGGTAGTTGAGTTTGGATCAGTGTTGGTATTGTTGAGAGCCATCTGGTTGACGGTGGTCCCGAGTTGTTGCGAGTACTTTGACCGCTGTGTGAGAGGTTGAGCATCTTGATTCTATCCGTCTGTGAGGGAGCGTGGATTTTCACCATAGCCTGCATGATCCTCTACTCGATAGCGAGCTAGTCCGTTTGGACGCCCTACGTAATTCCTGCCCGTCTTGGGAGGTGGTGTTAGGTGGATGCAGGTTGACTGGACCAGATGTGGCAGTCAGCTCGATTGGGTCGTTGGTGCACTTTATGTGCTAGTGGTTGCATACCACTGTTTGGTTCTCCCCTTTTAGCCTTTAGTGAGGGGCAGGGTAGCTGTTGAGAGTTTCCAGCGTACTCATTTCAGCCTTAATGACTTGGGTCAGTATTTTGTCTCTTGAGGACTTGGTGGGCAGACCGTCGGGTCTGGCGGTGGTACCCACTGAGAACTCCTTTTTGGTGTAGTTCTCACACCCTTTGGGGGTTTCCCCCTCTTTTTCTCTCCTCTCCTTTGTTTGCAGAGTCTTAGCAGGTGTTGCCGACTCTGTGGTCGTTGATCGCTGGCGAGGGAGTCGCGAGCTAGATCCCATACCCGGCGTTGGAGAGTAGCGGTACCCTTCTGAGGAGATCATCAGTAGATTAGCAGTTTCTTTTCCCTCTTTGAGAGACTTGTAGTGAGGATATTTTGTATTGAGAGACTGTACACTGTTGTATATAGTGGAGTTACCTCCCGGCTGGGTTTAGAGCTTGTACTTGAGGATATTGTATTATTATTATTATTTTGGGAGGCAGACAGTGTTGTTTTATTTCCAGTTGTACAGTGATTGATTTTTAGTTACAGCAGATTTTCATTTATAGCTCTGATATCTGTTTAGTTATAGTACTTTTCTTGCAGGTAGGACGCTTCGCCTATGCTGGTTGGCATAGGTGGCGGATCTGTTTGGCGGGCCCGGGTCGCGGTTTCGACCACCGGGGCGTGACAGATTAGAGTGGTATCAGAGCCTAGGTTGTAGGTCATGGTGGACTTAGAAACCCTAGGCTTTTGGTTTGACCCTTGACTGACTTCGTGAGAGTCGTGATTTTGCGAGAGTCCTGATTGAGTTTTATACCTCTCCCAAGGGACGGGAGGAGTGATTGGCATGTTTATTCTCCTAAGTAATTATGTTGGCTGCAGACAACATAATGCTGTGAACGGGTGACATGCTTTAGACTTTCGCTGGATTGGGTCGAGTGTTGTTGTGTGCTGTTTTGTTGTTTCGTCGTGGCGAGCGGTGTCTCCCCGACGTTGGGTTTTGACCCGTGTGCATCCTGTCATGGCAGTTGAGCTTGAGCAGTTGGTTTTGGGCCGGATACCTGGATTGAGGTCAGAGAACCCCGGACCCAGATGACAGGATTGTCAGAGGCTTATCAGCGGCTGTGGGGAGCAGCTGGGTCTTGGTGACACAGTTGTCGGAGCACTGAGTAGCCCCCTCTGTGCCAATGTTTAGTGTCGAGGCACCGAGGCAGGGTGGATGGTTGACAGCTGGTGAGCTGTGGGACATGATCGACCTTCTGGGCCATATTTGGCAGATGAACCACCCCGACTCGTAAGATTGAGTTTGGAGCCGTTGGAGGCAGAGTCGCGGCTGGTGGTGATGGAGTGATTAATTGAGAGCCTCCCTGTGCTTGTGAGTGTATGCAGTTGTTGAACTGCGCACTCCAGATTCGAGGGACGAGGCGCATAGGATATATGAGACTGGGAGTGGATTGCGCCAGGACACCTTTCTGTTATTCAGTCCCTCCATTGTAGATTTAGACGCCTCGTTGGAGCAGGCACAGTGTATGGAACGCGGCATTGCAGTTCCTTTGGATAGGGATCTGTCGCCAGAGGTGAGTTCTGGATTTTGGGCGTTTGGCGCCGGATGATGGAGGACAGATCGGCCGGCAGGGGCATGACTAATTTTCTTTCTTGGATGGCGAATTCCCGAGATGTCAGAGGTCGAGTGGACCCCGAAGGCGACATCAGTATTTTATCAGAGTGGCGCAGCGATAGCATGGATTTGTTATCTGCGGAGGACCTTATTCGTCGCCTCATTGTGGTCGGAGACAGAGGTCGTGCTTCCTAGTGATAGCCCTGATTTTCAGGCAGATTGAGCAACAACCACTTGCTTTGAGCGAATGGATCTGTGCCGCCCGGTTGGAGGGCGCCACGGTAGTGGATTGAGTGTCGCAGGTGGGATTTCACCACGGTAGTCGGAGTGAGAGCATGTTCCACTCTTACCTGGGTTAGAGGCAGATTTGTTACCACGTGCACTAGAGGTACAGGTTCCTGTTGTTGTTGTGCACGTGGGGGAGGCTTTTGGATCATGTCCAGTGCGGCCGAGACCGCGAGATGCCGGCAGAATTATTGGAGATTATAGCAATTAGGTGTTTTGACCTTATGCTTGGGATGGTTGGGCACTATGCCACAGGATGTTCGACTGCGGCAAAAGAGGACTTGATCTTCGGCAAGACAGGCAATTGGAGGCTTGCTCGTTGAGGTTGTTAGAGCACTCTGGTTTTAGCGACAGGATGAGAGGTGCTTACGGCGGCACCGGGACTCGAGGATATCTCTGTTGCCTGCGAGATCCCGTGTGTGATTTCCCCTTAGTTGTTGGTAATGCCGCCGGTTAGGGAGATAGAGATTGCGTTTGACGTGGTTCGAGGAACCGCGCCACTCGGGACGGCACCTCATTGGATATCGCCGGTAGAGCTGAGAGAGAGCTGTTGGCACAGTTGCAGGATCTGATGGATCGAGGGGTCTGTTTGACCTAGTGCCACGCCGTGGGTATACGGTGGTGATGCCACGTCGTTGATACACGACTGTGAGGATCCTTTTATGGTTCGAGTGTAGACAGGTCCGGGTGGTATCTATGACCTTTCGATGGAACTATACTCCGGCAGTTGGTGGATGATGCGAGCACCCACTTGGTGTTAGACAGCTGAGGACTTCGCCTAGGTGGCGTTTTGGACGCGGTGAGGGCATTATGAGTTGTTAGTGAGGCCAATGGAATGACGATTGCCCCGTGGATTTCAGGATCTGTGGAATAATAGGTCCCGGTTGTACTTGGACGGACTGGGAGTGGTATTTTCCCGGTGATATTTTGATTTACTCCCAGAGTGATTTGGAGCACGAGGAGCGCTTTGTGGATGTGCTATCATGCCGTGGGGATGAAGCGGTATGCCAAGTTATTGAAGTACAAGATGTAGCTGCAGAAGCATACCTTCTTGGGTCGTTTTGTTCGAGCCGTAGGGGCGGCGGTGGAACCCGACCTAATGGATGTTATTCAAGTTGACTGAGACCGATTTTCATTCTTGAGGTGAGAAGCTTCTAGACTTGGCGGTGCCGAGAGAGCATGGCCAATGGATAATGTGTCTGATATTAGCGCCAATGCTAGTGTTTCCTGTGTTGGGAGATGGAATTGTGTGATTTAGTGATGCCTTCCATTGTGGCGGTGGAGTTACCGTGGGTGGATCTTCGGTCCACACTTTATTAGTCCAACCCTATGAGTGTTGTGGCAGGATGAACCGCTGTTTTGCAGGCAGCTTAGATTCCCCGGTTGAGCCTTCAGTACGCCCTTTATTCCCAGCTTGGATTGTTATACCTGGGCGTAGGCCATGCCTGTTTGGCTATCAGTTTTGATTACTCAGCATCTTGAGTGGGATTTCCGCGGAATGTTGTTGCTGATTTGGGATTTTTGACCGCGGGTTTGAGCCTCCGCTTTTTGATCGCCTTTCGAGCCAGTTTTCCCTCCCGTTCACTGACGGTTTGGTCCCCGTCAGGGCATCTTTTCGACCCGTGGGTCCGCTGGAGTTATGTTGGCTTGTTGAGTGTCCAACCGTGGCTTGAGATTGTGTCTCTTGAGGATCCCTTTTGAGGGTAGCTCGTGGTCGAGTAGGCCACTCGGGTGATTTTGGATCGGAAGTAACCGAGTGAAGACCCCAGCTTATTGGATCTTTTTCCTCATCGGATGAATTTGTGGGTATACTTTGGGTGATCCTGGTTGAGTAGACACCAGGAGGTGGTTTGGGGCGTGTTGCGTTGTTGATTATTCTGTTTTCCCCGGCTCTTGTTGGGGCCTCTGTATTGTTTCACGTCTCAGCTCAGGAGTGTTTTGCTTTTGGATCCCTCGCCCGTGATTGACTTGCCCTTCCGAGATCGGTGATTGTTGGAGTACGAGGGACGCCCGTTGCGATTTCTGGCTCGGGAGTTGAGAAAATCGCATGTCGGGCCATGCCGTACTTGTTGTTGTTGTTGTTGGGAAGTAATCACGGGGAGTGAGCGATGTTTCGGGAGCTGGAGGCGTTATTGATGAATACCTACCCGTGGTATGTGGGACCCTTGGGGGATTTGAGTTAGTTTCGAGGACGAAACTTTTCTTAGTGGGGGAGGATGTGAGGACCTGGATCCCCACGTCGAGATTACTGGATCATCTACAGCTCCCGGAGGCCTATGTGGCGTGTTGGTGGTATTTGTGCCCCAATTGGACATTAGTGTTGGGCTCAGCGTGTTTAATGGATCACGTGGGTGATCATTGGACTCCGTCGGATCGTTAGAAGTGGTTTCGCGCGCCAAGGATATTTAAATTGGACTCAGTGCGAAGTTTGGACCAAGGATTACCTTTCCGGATGCCTTCGGCAAATTTTGGAGTTGGAATTTGGCAAATTGGACTTCGGATTTGGATTCAGCGCGCGAAAACGGTTAAAACGGACTACCCACTTGTTATTTTTGGACTCTGGACACTGTTCACGCCGGAACAGTGTTTCCGGCGGCGGCGGCAGCGGCGGAGCGGCCGCAGGCGGCGCGGCGGACGGAGGCGCGGGCCGCCCGGTCCACGCGGCAGGCGTGCACCGGGGGCTGGACGCGTGGCGGCCCGGGAGTGGGCCGGTCCGCGGGGCGCGGT
This sequence comes from Tillandsia leiboldiana, assembly GCA_029204045.2. NCBI lineage: Eukaryota > Viridiplantae > Streptophyta > Magnoliopsida > Poales > Bromeliaceae > Tillandsia > Tillandsia leiboldiana. Next base: position 4,786,628 of record CM055075.1, read on the forward strand.
CTACGGGGGAGTGCGGGGCGCACGGTGGACCGGGGGTGACACGTGGCAGCATCTTAGAGGTGGGTTCACAGCGGTTGGTCTACGCAGTATTCGGGATGGCTCGTGGTTTACGGTGCACCGGGCTTGGACACGTGGCAGGTTCGCATTGGTTCGGTCCACAGGATTTCGTGCACCGGGTTCACTAGGCAGTGGCTTGACACGTGGCGTTCTCCGATTGGTGGGGCTACTGTGCGCGGCAGGGTGGCAGGCGGCGGCGTCAGGCGCACGTGGGCGCGGTCGGGCGGATTCCCGCGCTTGGGGAGGACACGTGTCGTCGTCCGCGGGTGGCCACGCGGCGCGACGGGTACGGCTGGAGCGGCTGTCGCCTGTTTGGCGGGCGACGTGGAGGCCTGGATGGGATTCGGGCGGCTACAGTGTTCGGGCGCGGGGGGTTTCGGGCTGCTACAGTGCGCGCCCGAAAACTCCCAGCGCCCGGAAACGGGGACTTATTCGGTATTTTCCCAATTGTTTCTGCTGCCTATAAAAGGCGATCCGAGCTCCCTTTCTTCCCTTTCTCCGCCATTTCCAAGCCTCATCTCGCCTGGGTGTCTTCAACAAAGATGATCCCCGAGTTTGGATGCATCTTTCTGCAAAGTTTTGGGATTTTGGTGGCACGCTTATCGAGGTTTCTATTTTTACGGCGCGGCGCGACGCTCGTTCGTTTGTGGTCTTCTTCGTCGCGTTTTGGTGCGAGGACTCTCCCGGCCTACCCCGGGCACCTTTTTCGGTGATTCTTGCGCCGTTGGCTTCACGACAGGTAGGGCTATGTTTCCCATGTTTACTGGTTTTTCCCATTCCGAGCTTTTCATGGGTCTTTCGGATCATCTTGTAACCCCTTTTTCTGGGCGGAGTTTTGGGACAGCGGTGCGGTATTTTGGCGATATCTTCGCGCACAGGCATCGGATTGGGGTGATTCAAGAGGCGATTTGCATCTACACATCACGAGGAATATGCCCAAATTTTCTTGGAATTTTCTGAATATTTCTCGAAGGAGAAGATTATCTGTGAACAGTAATTGTTGCTACAGTTTTTGAGTGTAGTTTGATTCGGGGTGGTTCCCTTGTCGGAATTGTTTCTCAGTGTAGGAAGCTCGGAATTGGACGTGCAGGTACTCGTTTCGAAGGTATCGACGCGAGGATTACTGTGGTATTTTTATTGGATTTTTCGGGGCACTTGCAGCAGGTGAAATATGCGCGGCTTTGGGACTGACTTTCAGATTGTGTATGTTTGGTTAGTTTTGGAATAAAAGTGTAATGTTGAGCGTTATTGTTGTGCCCAGGGGTGTCTTTAGCTGTTTGAAGCCGAGGCTTACGCGACTTGTACCTTGGGTGATATGTTGGCAGATTTTGGACCGCGGGCGTCTACCCACTTCACCGACTTCAGGTTTGCCTTGGGTTAAGCGCTTCAGGTGGGTGAGCTTATTATCAGTAATTGTTTAAGGCAATGTTTATGTTGTGGCAAGTATAAGCCCACTTGTGGGGATGTCCCCCCCTCTGTGACTGATGCATGCATGTGTAGGGTACATAGTCTATATTGGCAAGTAGGTAAGCTTGTTATTGATATTGGTATAAATGTTTGCAAGAATAGTATGTATGAGGTATACCGAGGACTTGCATGAGTTGGACATCTATGTGATGATTAGTGTAAGCTTACCTAGGATAATGTTACCCTATGAGATTATGTAACATGCCATGTTAGCACATAGCCTTTCTTGTGATGGATTATGCTTGGGACAGGATTTCGTAGCTATGTGCGGATTTGTACTCTGAGGAGTTATTATGATCATTCTATTGTTGAACCCTGAGTTGTGGACAGGTCTAGTTTTGAGATTCCGGCATGTTGTTTATTCCTAAAGGAACTATTATTATGCTTTACCCCTTTATTTCCTTGAGGACATTTGCATGCTTGTATGGTCATGTAGTTAGGCCATCTTTTACTGCTGCACTACTTATTGGAACTTGACTTAGGAGAAACCATGCTTTTCTTTTCTCCATCTTGTTGGTCAGGTGGTCAGTGTTGCTCGGGTTCGAGCAGGGGGTTTGGGTAGTGTATATTCGGGACTTCGTGTCTGGGACAGGTTGGTTTAGTTGTGGGGCTTTGCGGCAACCGCGGATATTGGGCGGTTGACCGGATGTTTCTCTATGCACCTGATTGGGTATCAGTTTTACTTAGTGGATGGAGTTTCCCACTTAGCGTTTAGTTGCATCTGACTGAGGTCGGGTCTTTCTTTAGTGGTTGAGTTTTTCCACTTTGATCTGATTGATGATCTAGTCCTGCTGTTTCGAGATACTGGTGATATTGATGACAGAGATGCTTTACTCGTGTGGGTAGCTCCCCTCGAGTGCCGCTCCGGAGTAGGCTTCAGACCGTGTTGGGTTCCGGTCAGACCGTGTTGGGTTCCGGTGAGACCGTGTTGGGTTCCGGTCAGACCGTGTTGGGTTCCGGTCATTTGGACAGAGCAGGCAGTGCCGGGTTTTATACCGGTTCATTCGATTGAGTTTATTTCGGTCAAATACTTTTATGGTTACACTCGTGCCTGGGGGCCGAGTGCAGACTGGTAGTTGAGTTTGGATCAGTGTTGGTATTGTTGAGAGCCATCTGGTTGACGGTGGTCCCGAGTTGTTGCGAGTACTTTGACCGCTGTGTGAGAGGTTGAGCATCTTGATTCTATCCGTCTGTGAGGGAGCGTGGATTTTCACCATAGCCTGCATGATCCTCTACTCGATAGCGAGCTAGTCCGTTTGGACGCCCTACGTAATTCCTGCCCGTCTTGGGAGGTGGTTGTAGGTGGATGCAGGTTGACTGGACCAGATGTGGCAGTCAGCTCGATTGGGTCGTTGGTGCACTTTATGTGCTAGTGGTTGCATACCACTGTTTGGTTCTCCCCTTTTAGCCTTTAGTGAGGGGCAGGGTAGCTGTTGAGAGTTTCCAGCGTACTCATTTCAGCCTTATGACTTGGGTCAGTTTTTGTCTCTTGAGGACTTGGTGGGCAGACCGTCGGGTCTGGCGGTGGTACCCACTGAGAACTCCCTTTTTGGTGTAGTTCTCACACCCTTTGGGGGTTTCCCCCTCTTTTTCTCTCCTCTCCTTTGTTTTGCAGAGTCTTAGCAGGTGTTGCCGACTCTGTGGTCGTTGATCGTGGCGAGGGAGTCGCGAGCTAGATCCCTACCCGGCGTTGGAGAGTAGCGGTACCCTTCTGAGGAGATCATCAGTAGATTAGCAGTTTCTTTTCCTCTTTTGAGAGACTTGTAGTGAGGATATTTTGTATTGAGAGACTGTACACTGTTGTATATAGTGGAGTTACCTCCCGGCTGGGTTTAGAGCTTGTACTTGAGGATATTGTATTATTATTATTATTTTGGGAGGCAGACAGTGTTGTTTTATTTCCAGTTGTACAGTGATTGATTTTTAGTTACAGCAGATTTTCATTTATAGCTCTGATATCTGTTTAGTTATAGTACTTTTCTTGCAGGTAGGACGCTTCGCCTATGCTGGTTGGCATAGGTGGCGGATCTGTTTGGCGGGCCCGGGTCGCGGTTTCGACCCCGGGGCGTGACAATTATGCTTTCTCTTTCTCTCTCTTTAGTTGACTTTATAATTGCACACATTTTAATACAAATCCAATTCACTACAACAAAAACGGTATATAGCGACACTTTTAAGTGACGGTACATGCCAAAAAAAGTGCTGCTGGCTAACTTACCAACACTTTTAAAAAGTGTTGCTATATGTGGGGTCGCTAAGTATATAGTGATAATTTTTAAGAGTGTCCGTATTGTCACGCCCTGGGGTCGAAACTGCGACCCGGGCTCGCCAACAGATCCGGCACCTATGCGAAAAATCCCGCATAGGCGAAGCATCCAACCTGCAAAAGTATCAATTAACAGCTAAACAGATATCAGAGCTGAAGAAAAACTGCTGTAATAAAAAACTGAACCACTGTACAGCTGAAAAAGAGGTACAATATCCATCTTCCAAAAATAATAATACAAAATCAGGTCGACTGAAACAAAGTACAAATAGAATCCTCCTATACAACATATATGAATCCAAAATGGGAGATAAACTAAAAATAATAAAATACAACAGTGTACAGTGAAACCCACAATCCAGGTTGGTACATCTATCCTACTGTAGTAAACAACACTGGTAGTGATCTATCTCGCAACTCCCTCGCCTCGATCCGTCGATCCAACTAAAGCAGGGATGGAAGGGAAAACCTCTGCAAAACTGTCACAAACAGAGGGTGTGAGAACTACTAGTAAAACCAGTAGCCATTAGTGGGTAAATCCTCAAACTCTGACGTACCCACTAAGTTTACCAGAGGCAAGAAAAGGAATAAGTGGTAAAGTTGTAAACAGAACTGCTGATAAAGAGTAACTACCACTCTTATGCCTCTAATGCTATGATGAATGATAGCAACTGTAAATGTATGCATCGATATAAAAGAAATAACTGCCGAGATATAACCCAATCAACCCGAGCTAAAACTCGAACCCCGCCTGCAAAAACTGTCTCAAGTATCTGCTAACAGATCGACACTCACTGTCCGGTACTCACTGGCCACTGTGTCAATCGCCTACTCCGAAATGGCACTAGAGGGGCGCGACCCACACGAGTAAAGTAACCATGTCACAAGTATCTCAATAAGTAGGACTTGATCATGACTATGCTTAATGTGAAGAACTATATCCACAAAGGGAATCCTGGCCCCACCTAATGCAAAATCCATAACTGGCGTAACCGTCCATAATCCATGGTGGCCAAACCAACCCACGAGTCAAAATCCGGTGTAAGCCCACCCCGACTCGATAATCTCAAATATACTATCCCAACCCATGCTCAACCCAGAGCAACATATAACACCTCCACAAGTGTATAAAAGAGGAGAAAAGAAACCAAAAAGAGTTTTCTCCTAAGTCAAATCCAGCATGTTCGTGTTGCAGAAAAATGTGGCTTATTCTAAATGACCATTCAAGCATGCAATTGTTCTCATTTGGAAATAAAAGGAGAATAGTAACCAACATGATTTTCGCATAACATGAAGAGTTTTAGGAATCATGAATAATATATAATCTCATAAGGAATGAATCACACATAATATAGGTTAAGGAACATCATTTATAACCAACATCACCTAAAGGAGTGCAACACTTATCAAACCTCACATTCACACATAGATATGCTAAAGATCATTTAACATCACTTAAACATGGACATTCAATCAAGTATCACCAATGAATAGACTAAGGTTCAACAACCTTCATTGATCTCACATAGGATGAACATAGGATCTACCAACAACATCCAATCTCATTTGGAGGAATTAGGTCTCAACTCACAACGATACCCATCTTTTTCATGAATGAATTAAGAATCAATAGCATAGGTTGTTCTCACATCAGCTAGATCAATAACCAACAACAACACCCATTTTCACATAAGCTAGATCAAAGATCAACAACAATACCCATCCTCGCATAAGCTAGGTCAAAGATCAATCAACTAACTATTCTCACATAAATAGGTTATGAATCAATAAAATCAGCTACTCTCACATAACCATAATAATCATTCACCCATAACCACGATAACCTCCCACACATAACCATCATAACCCTTCACACCTGACCATCACAATCATACTCACATAATCATATTACCCATTCACACATAACCATCACAATCATTATCACATAATCATGTTATCCATTCACACATAACCATCACAATCATCCCCACGTAATCATGCTAACCATTCATTCTCACAAAGTGTAGGCTAAAGATCAATTTTCCAATTACTCTCGCATAAGTCATTCTCAAATAAATCAACCAAGTCCTTCTCACATAAACAACCAAGAACTCCCCATAAAGAGGTGAAGAATCATCAACTATAATAATCACACATAGTGTTGGCTATGGATCAATCCCCAAATTATTCATTCACACATGGAAAGGCTAAGAATCATTTAACAACCAAAACTAAACTTCAAATTCACATTGTTGTCCCAAAACTGCTAACATAAACTTGCTTGAACTTCCAAGCTTAATTAGAGGCTTTTCCAAAGGAAATCATCCACATATCACTAAATAGAATTTGCTCACCTTGCAGTTAAGAAGAAGTCCCAACTTGAAATTCCGAAAAAGGCCCAATATGTCCAAAGATATCTGCATTCCAATGTGCATTGCTCAAATCAAAAACTAAAACAGGGACTGCAGTAAACCTTATAACAGAGCTGGGAAGATGGTTAAAGTTAACTAATCAAATGAGATCCAAATCTAGCAAGAGAGGTACCATTGGATTCCTTGTCGAGAGTAGATGCAAATCGAGCTAAATAACTCCAAAATCCATGCTCGGATGAAGAAGAAAATCCATAAATACTTTGAACTATCCAACAAGTTCAATCTGTGCACGAATGCAGCAAGGTGTTTCAAAGATCATAAATAAACCCTAATAAAAACTCAGATCTAGGGGAAATTATACATACCAATATTGTAGATTTTCGAGTCCTGAAAATTTTTCCATAAAAATCATCCAAAAACTCTCATCCTACTGTCCAAAAAAGCCAAAACACTGAAGACTGTCCATGATTCCAGGCCGAAACAAAGGGTCCCAAAGATAGCTTAAGAACTCTAAAAAGTCTCATGATCTAAGGGGAGATTTGAATATCAAAGTTGTAGGCCTACCTCTTGTGAAGACACTGAACCAAATATCACGCAAAAATTCCAAGAAATGAGCCCTGGAAAATTTTTGCACTGAAACGCGACGAAGAAGTCCCCAAACTGCAGCAATGGTGGAGCTTGTTGCTTGAAGAAGATGATGGTGATGAAGCCTTCAAAGTCCACCCTTTTGTTGATGAAGATGAAGAATAAGGTGATGTGAATCTCCTGTGAGAAGCTCAGGTATGCAAAACTCCAAAAGAGAGGAAAGGATGAAGAAGAACACAAGAAAAGAAGGAGAAAAAATAAGGAGAAGAAGCATAAGAGGAGGGGGGGCTGCACTGTGCGGTGCACAGTGCAGGCCCAGCCCAGCCGGCCCAAGGGCCTGGCCACGTGGTGCCCATCCGGGCGACCACGTGGCTCGGCGGGTGCGGCCCGGATTGGGCCACGCAGCCCAATCCGCGGCAGCACCGCGCGCCCAACCGCGGGGCGACACGCGTCGCCCGCGGGGCGAGCGCGCCGCCTGTCGCACGCGGGGGCGCTCTGCCCAACGCGGGCGCGCCGCGTGGCCCGCGCTCGCCTCTCCCGCGCCGACGCGTGGCGATGCTGGTGGTCGCTGCGCCTGGTGCACACGCACTCCGTGGACCAGCTGCCTGAAAAGGGTCCAAAATGCTCTAAAAATGCCAATTTTTACTGTTTTCGCACGCTGAGTCCGATTCTGACGTCCAAAATTTCAAAAAATACAACCAAATAGCCGTTTCAATCGTTTTTCCGCGCTGAATCCAAATACGGTGCCCGTTTTGCGCGAAACCACTTCTATTTTTTGACAAAACTCCCAAATGGGTAAAGTTGATCTATTTCTCGTACTGAGTCCGCTTCTTGGGTCCGATTTGCGCGCAACCAACACTATCAACAGAAATAGACCTCCACAAGCTGTCGATCACACTGTAATATCTACGAAGATTTGGGTCATCACATCATGCCCTGGATTGCTCTTAAACTCTGATTTTAAAAAAAAAAAAAAAAATTAGCTTGCTTTTCGAAACTCGGGGCGTGACAATTTCAGCATGCTCTATTCTTGTATTTCAGTACCCATTTATCCTCAGTATCATGATTATGCTTCCTGCCAGTATTTGCTTCATATATCAGCTTTTACCTATTGATCCACTACTATCCGCTGATTATAGTATGCCAGTAGGTACGATTTGCTATTTCTCGGCTCGTCGTGCCCACTGGGATACATTTATATTGTATCTCACACCCTTTGGGTGACCACCATTTCAGGTCGATCGGGTTGTGGGATGTCGGGACGTTGTTGAGAGCATATCCGATAGAGCCATCCCCTATTGCCAGCTTCGACTGGCCGAGCTTTGACTTTACAGTTAGATCATTATGGATATGATCTATTGATGTTGGATTTATGATAGCATGGTAGTTGTGATTCAGGTGTTCATGAATTATGATTATGATTTAGTTATATTTTAGTACGTGTTGTTTAGTACTCTGATTGAATAAATTTAAAAATTTTAAAATTAATTAATTTTTAAAAAATATAAAAAATATATTTTTTAAAATTTATTAAAAAGTAAGTTAAAAATTTTAAAATTTATAAAATTTAAAAAATAAATTTTAAATTTTATAAATTTAAACATCTTATAGTTTAAAATTTTCAATCTCGTCGTTCTTTTCTATGACGATTTGTGATTTTCAAGATTATATGCACTTTCTTTTATATTTGATTGGACAATTATTATTGGGCAAATTAGAGGTTTAAAATAAAATATTGACTACTTGATGATATGCAATGTGTAGTTTTGAATTACATCATTTCAAACTAGATTTTCTTGAGCTATGCTTTGTCCGTATTTTTTATATTAAATTAGGTTTCCTTCTCCTATGAGTGATGCGCTTTAAAGTTTTTTTAAAATTTCATAGTATCCTAATGACTAAATCTATCTGTTAATTACCTATAAACGGACGTGCACATTTCAGGGCATTTCAGGGCTAGACTACTGTTTGGGATAATATTTAAATAATTTGATTATGATTAATATCTGACTAATCTAGTTATAAAATAAAATAAAAACTTACTGATAATGCAAATAATCCAAAATCTTTTTATGATCCGGAAGCGTGCGTAGCACTGCCCTAAGGTGTATTCCCATCCTTACGTGCGGGATTAACCGAGAACACCACCCCAAGGTACGACCGGAATTCCTCCTCCTGCGAGCACGATCGTGGCGGAGGTTGACGGAAATTCTTTTAACACCCAATTGAGAAAGAGATGAAAAGATGAAAATAATATGGTTAAATGGTGTCTCTGTTTCTTCCTGTTTTCTTATCCCATAAGAACAGGAGAAACGGACATATAAATATACGAAGAAAACCAAACGTTGGGAATCGAACGTTGAGCAACGTTCGACCCACGTAACTATCAGTTAGGCGCAAGAAACGGAAGCCACGTTCCGTTAGGCGGAAGAAACGAAAGCCACATTCCGTTGAGTTTCTTTCGCACCAAGAAAGAATTAATAAATAAATAAATAAATAATAAATATTAATAATAATAATAAATAAATAAATAATAAAAGGAATAAATAAATAAATAAATAAATAAAATTAATAAATAATGGGGATTTTGAATTTTACCCCAACAATCCCCCATAAAATTCAAAATTCACTATTTTGAAAATAAAAATCAAGATCAAAATTAAAATTAAAAACTGGGTGTTTATACTATGCAATAGGCGAGGTGTCTTTAACAGACTTAACCCCACTTAGTGTAAGCAGCTTCCATCAGAAGGAATCGGAGTGAACCAGGTCTTGAACTACGTTCCTTTGACCCTGACTTCAGCTACCACACACACAGTACAGAATTTTCCGTCGCGAGTCTGTGCATTTATGGCCATGCACAGTACCATGATTTTTCAAAAGAGTTTCTATGGATAGCCCAACATCTCATAGTCGCGGCCATGAACGGATACTCTCATATAGGTGGTTTCCTCCATGAATGTGTGTAGAGTCACATCTCGCAGAAATTACCGCATTGGATCCCATTAAGAGTTATAAACTCAACCTCAACCACTACACAGAGCACTACTCATCATAGGGATGGGATTGGAGATAAAACTCCTCTATAAAACAGTAGAAAATGCTCTTTGGCCAACCTGACAGCTTATTTTTACCACATTGAACCTTCTTCAAGGGATCTCCTATCACAAAGGTTGGGTTCCCACCCCAGGAAAGCCCTTTACGGGCATAGCCCCATCCCCCTCGATGACTCCAGGACTTTAGTCCTATTCAGGCCTTTCGTCAAGAAATCTGTAAGTTTCTGCTCAGATATGATAAAATTCAAAGAAATAACATTATAAAAGTTAGACATCTACCAAATTCTTGTCTCAATTTAATATGTCTATTAGCTTTGAAATTTATCAATTTCATTTTACAAAAACTTAATTGCAACTTTAGAATCACACCGAATAGAAATAGATTTGATGTTCGAATAATCAGAAATTCAATTGGTATCGTTGTACAAAACAACCAACAAATTTGAGTCCATAAGATAGATTACTTTTAAATTAACGAAATACTTTCTCTCGAGCAATCTAATGAATCATATTAGGATCAACAGAACTATGAACAGGTGAACAATCAGGATACCCAAATATATCAAGCTGATAAAAAACTTTCCCCCACAAATTTTGAGATACATCAGAACTTAAAAACATAACATCAACCATGTCTAATAGGGTTTGGTTCAATCTCACTAAATCGGTATTGGTTTTCTATTCTGATTGAAGGAAGTGCAAACCTAATTTTAATAGTTCTCAGTTCATAAGCAAATCTGGATAAAAATGAAATAATTTGTCCATTAGACAAATTGCTTGATAGGTATCTAAGTTTGAAACATTTTAGATAATCTAATTGAGAGAATAAAAAAAATTTAAGACTAGCAACTATGAGCTACAAAAAAGATTCAATAAATCTTTTAATATTATTATTATTTGTTTTATTATATATATATAAAACAAATACACATTGTTTAAGATTTTAATATTAATCTTTTTATCTCAATTAGTTCAGCAGCAACCAAGATGACACAAATAATTTAATATTTAATTTGAATTAGATATTTTCAAATATAAATATAATAAAAAAATATATATGTTGCAAAAATGATCTAAAATAAATTAAAATAATAAATATATATAAAATTAAATTTTGTTCTCATTGGTTAGTGAGTTATATTTTTTAAAAGGTTAGAAGCTGTGGGTTCAACTCTCATTAAAAGCAAAACCTTTTCTTTTATTTTTTTTTTTTATTATTATTTTTTTTTTTTTTTAAATCGAGACGTTGTTTACTGTAGCTTTTTTTTAAAAAAAAAAATAATAATGATAATAAAAAAATACTATACGGTTGAATTTTTTTTTTTTTTTTTTTTATTTAAGCAAAGAAACTGCATATTTTTTTTTTTTCCTAGTAAACCGTACACCCTAAATTATATATAATACAAGTTAAACTATAAAATTATGCAATTAAAATTTATCATGCTAATCTTGAAATATTTTAAGATATGATTTTAAATAAACATCAAACTTATCAGATAAAATTATATGGAATATAATTTTAAGATGGACCACAATCAAACGAGGGATATACACCTTAGATTGTTAGGGATAATATTTAAATAATTTGATTATGATTAATATCTGACTAATCTAGTTATAAAATAAAATAAAAACTTACTGATAATGCAAATAATCCAAAATCTTTTTATGATCAGGAAGCGTGCGTAGCACTGCCCTAAGGTGTATTCCCGTCCTTACGTGCGGGATTAACCGAGAACACCACCCGAAGATACCACCGGAATTCCTCCTCCTGCGAGCACGATCGTGGCGGCGGTTGACGGAAATTCTTTCAACACCCAATTGAGAAAGACGGCGGTTGACGGAAATTCTTTCAACACCCAATTGAGAAAGAGATGAAAAGATGAAAATAATATGGTTAAATGGTGTCTCTGTTTCTTCCTGTTTTCTTATCCCATAAGAACAGGAGAAACGGACATATAAATATACGAAGAAAACCAAATGTTGGGAATCGAACGTTGAGCAACGTTCGACCCACCTAACTATCAGTTAGGCGCAAGAAACGGAAGCCACGTTCCGTTAGGCGGAAGAAACGGAAGCCACATTCCGTTGAGTTTCTTTCGCGCCAAGAAAGAATTAATAAATAAATAAATAAATAATAAATAATAATAAATAAATAAATAATAAAAAAAATAAATAAATAAATAAATAAATAAAATTAATAAATAATGGGGATTTTGAATTTTACCCCAACAACTACTTCGAGCCAACTTACTACAGCCATTGCCCGTCTTGATTGCTTAGTGAGTAGTTCCTGATTCTGGTTAGCTTATGATTGTTGAGAGGGTGAAGGAAAAATGAGTAAGTGTGAGAATAAGACCGGTGATATTGAAAAGAGTGTGTTAGAATTAAGTATGTTTATGTTAATCCACAGTAGTTGAAATGTTTTCTATTTTTTATTTTATGCTTTTTCAGCTTCACAACTTGTGCTTATAAGCATGAGGATCTTCAAAATGCTTAGTCTGACTAATTGAAATATACTAAGATTTGTAGATATATTATAAACATTACTTTTTCATGGCTTGTCTTATACAGATAATTTGCGAGGACATAATTTTTTTTTTATTAATGATTTGTATCCTGTTTACTTCAGTTGCATTGTATTGTCTGTATATTTTGTAACTAATAATTTTTTAATTTTATTTGGCTTCAAATTGTTAAAATTATTTGATCAGATGATCAAAAACACATGCGTTCCATCCCAAGAATTCATAAGATGCTGCCAAGATGATCTGCTTGGAGGGTGATCTGCTTGGAGGGATTGAGACTATTATTATATGAATTGTAATAAATTTTTATGTCTCTATTAAGTTTTTTTTTTTTTTATTAGTACTATTAAAAAAGAGGTCCTTAAATACCATATTTTTTTTTTATAGTGATGGTTTTCCTATAATGATATATATATATATATATAATATAAATACTATGTTACTATATCTTGAGAGAGCGAGGTGTTTTTTTTTTGATTAAACAGGGTAAAACCCTATTTGAGTACAGAAGAGTAACATCAGTAGTTGATCAACCCACAAAGCTGGAGCAATTAATCTAAAAACACAACACAGTGGTGCATCACCAGCCCAATGAGGTTAACCACACGACAAAACGAAAAGACAACATAACCGACAACATGGTTACTGCCGAAAGTACAAAGTTTCACATCAACCCTATTTGAGAGAGTGAGGTGTTACTCGATCGTTTTGCGTGTTTTTGGGAGTAGTATATGTAACTTTTTTATGTTCGTTTCATCTATTAATTAAGTAGGATTTGGTTTGTGGACTTAAGTAGTTAATAATTTGCACAATTTATCTGCTTCCTATTGTAGTTCAAAATGGTTTTTGAATTTTCACATGGTTAATTAATTTTTAAGCTTCATTTTTTTCAGTGTAATCTTTTCGACAATATCTTTAGTAAAAGTAGTTTTAGCTTTTAAAGAATCATCAAGATGATCAATTTACTTCCTGTTTGCATTTACAAATAATTTTGTATTTTTAGTAGCAAAATTAATTAAAGTCCTTCAGAAAAATGAAGCACTATTAAAATTGCCTTAGTTTAATTTTTGATATTTTATTATCATCTTTGCCTTAAAAGAGTAGGTCAAACCACTTATGAAAATACACTTGTGTAAACTATTTACAGTTGAGTTATTTTGGCATATTAATTAGAAAAAAATTAAATTGATTTGAAAAACAAAAAAAATTGACTAGAAAATTCATTTCTAGCTGTGCTGGAGTATCTTCATAAATACATTTAACTGTTTAAAAAATCATCAACAATATATACTTTTACCAGCCATCCACTGCAGCTAAAATGATACAACTCAAATCAGGGTATCAGCTTTTCAGTATAGCAAAACCTCAGTTTATCTATAACTTTTAAGTAGAGAAACCACTTCATTAGTGAATCAGGCAAATGTGCCGGAGAGCTTCATACTCAGAGGCAATTTATAAATAAACTCAGTTTTCTTTTAATATAAAGAGTACAGATAATAAGCTTATTAACCCAACAATTATTAAGTACTCCGTCAAAATTTGCTAACTCCCACTAGATGATTGCATGATACAAGATTTAAACCACACAGACACCAAATTTTGCCTCTTATCTCAAAAATGGAAAAACAAAAAACAATGCACAATCACGCAGAAGTGGATAGATGAGAAATGGGCCGACGATGGCTATTGAAGCAACAATTCAGCAATCTGTATCGCATTGAGTGCAGCACCTTTACGTATCTGATCTCCACAGACGAAGATGTCCAACCTGTGGCAATTATTTTTCCTTGTATAATAGTTAGAATCATCTCCATTATGAAATAATAACAAAAAGAGGCTTAATTTTAACCTAATAAACCAGATAAGCAAGTAGTTGTGACCGTTTAAAATTAACAATTTGGAAAAAACTAACCCAAGGTTGCCATCTTGCGACAAGTCTCGGCGTATCCTGCCAACTGCTACATCGTCCTTGTTTGATACCTGCATGCAAAGAAAATTTTCTCCTAATTTACGATGCTTCTGCTACGTCAACCTTGTTTGTGGTTATGGTTATCCTTTTTTTGACTAAAGATGCTTGGGACCTATTTGGCCCAAATGAAGCATTTGCAGAGGGTTATTTGAGTAGCAGAAACCCTAATAGCTTCAGATTATAATCCCACAACAACTTTATGCTTAACCTAGAAGCAAGTTTTATAATCAACCTTTTGCTTTCGGGCTTCAAAAACTATTTTCTGCTTATTACAGTGTTAGCTAAGCCTAGATCTTGTTTCTTTCCTGCCTAATGTCTGTCCGGCTTCTACTTGTGCAGAACAGTTGTTCAAAAGCCAGGCAAAGCAAACATCTACCGTAAAATTTAAAGAATGGTTGTTAATAAGATAACCTCCAAAGGTGTAGGAAAAAGATTAGATGCACGATCGTCAATAACCACCACGCCAGCAGCTTCCTTCAATATTTGCCTTGCAGTGCCCTTAAAAATATGAAAGTAAATATATTCAGAATCTAAATATGTAAAAATATTGTTTTGAAGTAAAGAAAAAAAAAAAATAAAGGACATGAAGTAGCACATAAATGCAAACAAGAACCAAAACCTCATCCAAAAAAGAAGTATAAAAGAGCACAATTCTCAAGCGCAGATCTGATGAGTAAAAGATAGCATTCATTCCATTAGGGGGTATTTTTGGACTGAAAAAGTACAATTAGGCAATAAGCTAACTACATTTAGAGTAGAAACATTAGTTCAGCCATTGACCATGCAGCATGCCAAGGATGCATGAAAAAGGACATGATGGAGCTAAACAAAATGGTGACAAACCCACAGAGATAAAGTAACTTGGAACAACAATAATTAGCGCTTCTAAGCAACAACGTAATGTGAGGAGTGAAGCTCTTGAAATGACAAATATGTATCATAACACTACCATAGAATCTAATGCCATCAGTTTGATATATTTTCTTTTGATGCACAATCCAAATAACTATTTTTGTGGTTTGAAAGGCGTATAACAGCTGATGAGAAATGATGGAGACCAAACGAAATATAAATCATACAAATGAACGGCAGAAAAGCATATTTAAGGTGCTTTAGGGATGTTTTGATGAATCATAAAAATGAACCTACATGCTTGCATATGAAAACATAAAACTTTGAGTTCAATTATTGTCGAATGCATGGCATGAAACTTTTAATAATCGCCGAGTTTATTCAAATCTAAGAACAGACGAAGTTTCCATACTAACCTCATCAAGTGGCTTCTCAAATTGAAGATTCACACTCTCCGCATGGGCACGCATTACAGGAACCCGTATACAAGTTGCAGTCACCTTGACATCCATGTCATTCTACAAAAGTTATGATTCAAGGTAACAAGTTATGGAGACATCCATCTTCAAAGAATACTAGAGGGTCCAATGTAATGCATCTATATGGATGTATAAATACACAGAAACAATCCTAAGAGTCATCTTTTCCGAATTTCCTAGGAATTTTATTACCCTGTTATAATAGCCCGCAAATACAAATTTTTTTAGAAATAGTTACCCAGATTTTCCTAGTCTCCTTCACCAATTTCATCTCTTCCTCATTATACCCATTTGCTTGAACTGGCGCATTATGTGAGAACAGGTTGAAAGCATACTGCATAAATAGAGATTAGCCACTCAGGTTTGGTGTCAATCGATGAATGGATAAGCTGTTCAACCAAGGCAACACAGATATGGAAGAAGAACCTGTTGCCTAAAGATTTTACAAGTCGGTTGCTGGCCATCCAAGACCTATTCAAGAGAGAACACAAGAGTATCAATTGAAAAGCAGATTAGTCTGGGGAAAACTCAAGCATATAGAAAGAAGATAGAATAAATATACTACCTAACGGGTCTGGAGTTCGAGCTCTTCCATTGCTGCAGCACCAGCACCACTCGCTGCTTGATAGGTACTAACAACCATTCTTACCACCTGCGAGAAGCATACAGACAAGCTCACAGGTGAAGTGAGAGTTCTACATTAAACATTCTATCAACACCGGGCAAAACACATAAAAAGAGACAAGCCCGCCGGATAGGTAGAACGAATATTCCAGGTGACTCAATTTAAGTTAATGAGATACTTAGTAAGAATGGCTACAATGCGTGTTGTTCTAACCGACACGATTATTTAGTAGATAATTTATAGTTGGTGGAAAACAAGCAAGATGAAAGAAAGAACAGAGTTGACCAAATATCAATCTTTAAAGTGATTTGAGCAGGAATAAACTAATCATATTCTACCAACGAGTTTTCTCTGCGAGTTTAGATTTCAAGGTTGCTTGGCCAAAGAATTAGAGGAAGAACCATGTTAAAATGATAAGTTGATAACTATGGAAACTTCAATAGGAAGACGTAGTAGTCCCTAAAAATAGTAATTTTACTAAGATGAGAAGCACACTAGAAATAGGATAATAAAATGGTGCAAGCTCCTATGTAATAGTTTTTATACTACCTACTAGTTTGCGTAGAAGAAAGCTTCATATTTAGGAGATCATAAACCATGAATATTAATCAATCTGAATCTAATTTAAAATCTGATTTTTAGACAAAAGGTGAGACCTTTGCATGGCGATGCAGAGGTGTGGCGGCCATCAAGCAGATAATGGTGGAGCAATTGGGGTTGGCGACGAGCGCCCCCTTCCCCGACCTCCCCTTGAGCCTAACATGCGCCATCGCCTCGGGATTCACTTCCGGTATAACCAGCGGCACCTCGGAAACCATGCGGAACGCCGAGCTGTTGTCGACGACGATCGCCCCCCTCTCGACTGCGGCGGGCCCCATCTCCTTGCTGATGGAGCCCCCGGCGCTGAAGAGGGCGATGTCGACGCCATCGAAGCTCTCGGGGCGGAGCTCCTCTACCATGTACTCCCGATCCTCGAAGGAGAGCTTCTTCCCCGCGGAGCGGCGGCTCGCGAGCATCTTGATGCTGCGGTAGGGGAAATCGCGGTCGGAGAGGACGCTGAGGAACTCCTGGCCCACGGCGCCGGTGACGCCCACCACCGCCACGGAGGGCCCGTCCTCGCGGAGGCTCATGCGCACCGCACTGGCGGGGGCGCGGCGCGGCTTGGGACTGCGTCCGAGGAGGGAGGAGGAGAAGAGGTAGTGGTCGCGGTGGGCGGAGGCCGTCGCCTGCATTGTTGTCGGAGGGGTTTAGGGTTAGTGTTTCCGCTAGGGAGGTGCGGGAGATGGGCAGGGGAGGCTGCGGGAGGGGATGAGCGGGAGATGGGCGGGGAGGCTGCGGGAGGGGTTGAGCGGGAGATCGGCAGGGGAGGCTGCGGGAGGGGATGAGCGGGAGATGGGCGGGGAGGCTGCGGGAGGGGTTGAGCGGGAGATGGGCAGGGGAGGCTGCGGGAGGGGATGAGCGGGTTTAGGGCGAAAATGGGAACCCACGGGTCATACAGCATGGAAATGATAAGTTGATTTGGTGTTTTCCTTCCATCGGACGGCTCTCTTGAGGTTTGATTTGGCGTTTTCTTTCCTGGTTAGGGTTAGAACCTGGTCTGATATTAATTTTTATTTGTTATTATAGTATTAACAGCAAACTATAGGCACCGGGACGCGAAAGTATGTATAAACCAAGAGTCACTGTTTGTCGTGCTGTATGACCGAATGGGTCATTTTACTGCATTCTATAGCAATTTATTCTTTTAAAGCAAAATTTTAATTCGAAATTAAAAAGTGTGAGAGAATAGAGAAAGAAGATCCACTGGGACGATGATGCAAGAGCTGATTTTGTGCATGCTTTCCGGCATGCTGGTTCATGTAATGTTTAGAATAGTTTGCTCTTTTTCAATATGGCATTCATATATTTTTATAATTTTTGATTATTTTTGTAGATCGCACCGCGAGTTCTATTGCGGAACTAATTAGTGTAACGGGGATAAAAACTCAAGTTGTCGCCCGTTTCATGTAGGTTAGTTTTTAATTTTTATTTAAATTGTTTAGTTATGTTATTTAATTTAGTAAATTTTAATAATCTTTTTATTTTTTATTTTGGACAGAGAACCAGTATGCAGAGAGCTGGTGCTCATGCTGGAGCTGGCACGTCGGTTGCGCAGCCGTCGTTTTCTTTTCTTGGACAGCTTGCTCAGGCTGGAGCTGGCTCATCGGTTGGGCAGTCGTCGTCTTATTTTCTTGGACAGCTTGCTACGCAGAAAGCGTTCGGATTGGACGCCATACCGACAGCCATACCGACAGACGTAGGATCAAGAGATCCACTCCGCGACACAGAGGATCTGAAACCGTCGGATGTGAATTTTTTATAAGACTATATATAGGACTAGTTTAATTTTTTAGTGCACTAATTTCGGTTTTTAATTTCTAAAGTTCTAATTAGGAATAGTTTAATTTTTTAGTGCACTAATTTTAATTTTTAATTTATAGAGTTTTAATTTTGAAAAATTTTTAGTATATAAGCACTAATTTTGATTTTGTTCTAATACTAAGTGAGCATGCATTTTCGAGTCTCCATCATGCCGACAACCCGACCCAACAATAATTATCTACTCTACTCTGCCATCTTAACTACTACTTCTCCAGGTCCTCCGTACTTTCCCTGTAATCTTCTTCTTTCCAAAACTTTACGCTTCCTTCATCCTTCCGCCTCCTCCTCACCGCAGTTATATGACACGAAGCCCTAGCTGAAACCCTCATAGTAAAGTGGTGGTGGTGGTGGTGGAAGAAGAAGAAGAAGAAAAAGAAGAAGAAGAAGAAAGAGGTAGAGGAAGGCGATGGAGAACGGTGGCGCAGTGGTGGATCTCCGATCCGCGGCGGAGGAGGCCGATGCCGCAGTGGCGCCGCTCCACGAGAACTAGTCCGCTCCACGAGATCGAGTCCCTTTGCATGCGGTGCCGCGAGAATGTAATGCCCTTAAAGTTCTCACTTCCTTCTCCAGTTCTCCTCGATTCTAATGGTGTTTCTCTCTTAAATCCTCTCAAATTCTCTTCCTTTTGATCCAATATGCGGCTCCCTTCGTTGTTTGTATTGGTTTCAGGGCGTAATGAGGCTTCTCTTGACGCGGATTCCGCAATTTAGGGAGGTATTACTAATTACTTAAGAAAAAATTATGAGTTTTACCCTTCTATGAATGGTGTATTGGTGATTTATGTTTGTTTTGTTTTGCAACTTGTTTAGGTTGTTTTGATGGCCTTTCAATGCCCACACTGCAGTGAGGAGTACTTCGCCTTGACTATGTCCCGAATTTAGTATCAACAATACTAATGGTTAGGTGGCAAGTTCAAATTATTATTATTATTATTTTATAATTTTTCATTACTTGTTAATTGATGATCCTTTTTTTCTAGTAGTCTCCGTTTTTATTCACCATCAAATGTTACTGCTTTGATTTATTAGGAACAACGAGGTTCAGTTTGCTTGTCAGTTACAGCCCAAAGGATCCCGTTGGGACGAAGTGAGGTATGCCCACATTGTGAATAGAAATTTTAAAGTTTTGATGTCTTGTCAATCTCACATAGGCATGATCGCTTCAAGTTATGGCAACATCTGTTTTCTTGTTCGTATGTTGAAATTTTCTAAGATGTAGTTCTAATAACGTGTAGTTCTAAAAGTCAGACAATTTGATAGAGTATTCTTTTGGCATGGGATTCTGCTTTTCCATGAGTGCACGCTATGCATCTTAGATGGATTCATATGGTTATATCTGTCGTATTGGTATGTTATATTATGCATTGAATATGTTTGTTGAGCTGTTAATGACTGATGTTGCTGCAGATACTAAATCGTCAAGTTGTCAAATCCGATTCTGCAATTATTAAGGCACTGTTTTGTCTTCTAATAACCATTCATTTGAATTTAGGTACTAGTGCGATGGTTGAATTTTCTAGTTATAGATACTTCACACCTTTTGATTTTGATTAAGAAGCAACACCATTCCCTTTGATTGAGATTGTTAGAAATGTATTTAAAATAGAAAGATAAGATAAGATGAAAAATTGTTTTGCAGATTTCACGATTGGATTTTGAGATTCCTCCGGAGGCTCAACGTGGGACACTTTCTACGGTAATTATTTTCACTTTCAATGCGTAGGTTTGCAACACGAACGCCCTTATGACTATTTTCTATGAAATGTTTTTTTTTTAAAAAAAAAGGTATTTACTTGATAAAATTGGTTGTTTGACTGTAGCAGATTGCTTTGTAAAGCTATCTGCTTTCCTGTGCCATGTTTAATTTTCAATTTGTTGCATGCTGAGCCTTTATCTATTAGAACTTTTGACATGCTGCAATTCCATTATTTTGACATTTAGTAAGTTGCTGCAAGATTACAAAAATATATCTCGTCTAGTTTATTGTTAAAAATATGGGGTTCTACCCTGATTTCATCTAATTGTTGATGTATTCTCGTAAGAGGATATTTCATGTCATAGATTAGTTCAAAGTGTAATCCTATAGTTTCGTCATTTATAATGCTCTTCAATCAAATCAGCTAAGTTTGTTTAAGCATGAAATTACCACAAAATTAGATGAGCCGGTCCTTGGCAATTAATTAGCATTTTATACTTGGAAAACAATTTATCCTGTGACATAGACATGCTTTGCATTTACTAAAGTTGTTGCTTATGATCAAGAAGTGGAAATTATATGGAGCTTTAGGCTTTAAATGATATAAATATATATATATATATATATATATATATATATATATATATATATATATATATATATATATATATATATATATATATATACATATCTTTTAATGCTTTGCTGAGCTTTTTATTACCACATTGTAGGTGGAAGGGATTCTTATATGTGCTGCGGATGAGTTGCAAGTCCTTCAAGATGAACGAAAGGTGCAATCAGGGACGGCCAGGTTTTGTTTTTCCAGTTTCGTTTACTTTGCCTTCATGTCACGTAGAGTTAATCATATGACTTTGCAGAAAGTCGATCCTGAGAAGGCCGAAACTATTGACCAGTTTTTGGTAAAACTGAGAGCTCTTGCATCAGGAAATGCTGCTTTTATGTTCATTCTTGACGATTCTTCTGGAAACAGTTTCATAGAGAACCCGCAAGAATAATTTTGTTTTTGGTTTTTTTTAAGCTTGAAAGGTTGATATGTAGATACATACCTCTATCCTGAAAAATAGAACGTCTAATCCATTTGGTTATTTCTGATTCATTGATTAATTTTTATTCTACAGGCTTGCACCTTCATCGGACCCATTGTTGTCTATTAGGTTCTACGAGAGAACACGCGAGCGGTATACAGAGCTCACTTTCGTTTCTTGGAGGCAAAGGATACAGTCCCTAAACTTAGAGACAACCGACTTGACAACGGATCGCTTAGAGCGATCATTAAGACCACGAACATTCCACGAACAGACTTGCAACATAAAGACAAAGCAGACACCGAGGTGGCCCTCCAGGGCACTAGGCCTGGAGGCCCCCTGCAAGCCCGAAATCCGCAAGGCTGGAAGCTTCCTCCACAGACAGCCTGATTCCAACGTTGGCAGCTTTTCTGATAAGCTTCCTAACGGCGGGTGGGGCGGGGGCGACGGTAGGACCCAGGGCGATGCACTAGCGCTTGCCGCTGTCCACCCGCCCCGGCGGAGCGGCGCCCGCTGAAAGCGCCGCTTTGCGCTCCATAGCCACTGCAAGGATCTTTTCTTCTAAACTAATACAAAAAAACTAATGAAATATGTTTACAAGGATCTTTTCTTCTAAACATATTTCATTAGTTTTTTTGTATTAGTTTTAACAGCCTAAGTGATTCTCACTTAGATGAATTCAAAAGCTTCGGCTGACAGGTAGTTAATTGCTTCTGTTTTTGCCATTGCTGTTGCTCTTTGCAGTCAGATTCTGCAGGTATAAAAGTTCCCGAGCTTGACTTGGAGCTTGCAAGTGGCACATTAGGTGGCCTTGTCACGACGGTTGAAGGTTTGATTACTAAAATTAGTGAAAGTAAGTGTACCTCTTCTTTTCTGTGTAAACATTCTTGTTTGTTGCACAACATTATATTTCTTCAAATGGAATGTATAATATTTGCTGTTCATCTAGTGCTGTAGAAAATTGTATATTCTATATTATATTGCAGGTTTGGAGAGAGTGCATGGATTTAGCTTGGGTGATAGTACTGATAACTGGAAACGGAAAAAATGGGAGGACTTTAAATTGAGGCTAATTAAGGTATGTTTGACCTATATCTCTGTGCGATGCCATGCTAAAAACTTAAAATAACTGATAGCTCACTTTAATAGTTTAATTAATTATCGGTTAAATTTGAATTTATTGATTTCTTAAGCATTTTCGGGAGTTGGGGAACTTTCTGAAGCAGTAACTACTATATAAGTAAGCCTGGTAACAGGTGTTTGGTTTTGGAGAGCCAGTGTCGCTAAGGTTTCACATCCAACAGCATTTTAGTCATTGATATACCTTTCTTAGTTTATTTTCCATATTTCTTCTGCTTAGAGATTCTTTTTGAGGTGAACTGCTTAGAGATTCTGATCCTGACTAGAATAGTAATGCAGACTTTTCATCATTCTCCTATTCCTATGAATTGACATTTTATGTTACACAGCTCTTAAGCCTGGAAGAGCCTTGGACTTTGATTATTGATGATCCATTGGCGGGTTTGCCCCTCCTTCCCTCTCATTTGTTCTTAACTACCATTAGTTAAAGGTCAAAGGGAAGTTAAAGAACAAAAAAAATACGAAACTTTCATGAATTATAGTGTGCATCGAAATGACTACCTGAAGTTCAGTGCATAATCTTTCAGTTGGTTTGATTTAACATCTCTGATTAGAATTTGAATGAATTTTCAACTCTTTTTAATGAAATATCCTGTAATTTAGCGGAATATTTCCTGTAACAGAATGTGGATTACTTTTTTGTGCCGTACCGCTAATTACTTACAAATTTTGATGGAATTTGCTGAAATTAAAAGCAATGAATGGTTAGGTAGTTGTGTAAAAGTTTTTAGCCATTACA
The DNA here is from genome assembly GCA_029204045.2 of Tillandsia leiboldiana. Lineage (NCBI taxonomy): Eukaryota > Viridiplantae > Streptophyta > Magnoliopsida > Poales > Bromeliaceae > Tillandsia > Tillandsia leiboldiana. The sequence continues at coordinate 4,809,925 of CM055075.1, forward strand.
TATTGCAGTTTAGGTAAGGTCTCTACATATTTACCTAAAGAAATACTCTAAAAATACATGAGCTCAACAGCCATTTAGAATGCCTAATGAGTGTTAGATAGTGTCTGATTGAGAGTTGGGATAGCGGTAAGTACCCTAGTTTTCGAAGACACACCATTTATATGATTTCGAATTCCCACCAAGTCTTAGGGCAGCCCGAGTATCCCACTAGTCAATCCCTAGGCATAGCAGTTTCATGAGGTAGGGAGGAAATGCTATCCTCATAAGCATTCTATTATTGTAGCAAACTTTACTATCCACCAACACCTTGTTCTGGAATGCTCATGTAGGACATTTATCTACTTCTCTCTGGATTAGGACTCCTGGAACCAAACATTACTTAAATCTAAAACACTTTCAATAGAATCTTAAAGAGTAGCAATTACACTACTTGGGCATAGCTTTGCCGTTTTAATCCTTCAGTTTTTATGCTTCTCAACTAGAGAGGAACTAAGCTTTCTATTCTGCTGCTTATATTATTGGTGCTTTTGATGGTGTTCTTGCAAATGTTTTTAACGTGATCTTGGTAATTCTCAGGTGAGGAGTACGAGAGAAGTTGGGAGCAGAATGAAGAGCCGGGCTTGAATGAACACTTCTTCAGCTGATGTTTCTTACAGCACTGCGAAATAGTAATGAAAATAACTCAGCTAGTCTCATCTATCTTTCCTTGTAATTTATGGGGTAGTACTATCCGAAAGTTCCATTATACCCAATTAAGTAGCATTTTTAACTTTGTTTATTTGCCGTGCAATTAGTAAAAATGTGTTAGGCTATTTTGTTTTGAGGACATAAGTTTTGTTTTTTTTTTATTGAAAAATACGTACATAACTTGGTTGAACTATGGACCATTTCGCATTGGTCTTACTTTTCTATCTTTTAATTTGTTAGTCAATGATATTTTGATTTTAAATTTTGAATGCATTGTTTATTTCTAGAATGTTTAATTAATATATTTTATATAATACTTGTCATTATATATAAATTTATTAAAGTAAATAATTAATTTAAATTTTGAAGGGAAAATATCATTGACTAGGAGTCTACCTCATCCTCCAACCCGAAAAGTCTACCTCCGCAGGTTTCTCTCAACTCTGGCTCTTTTAATTTAATTTTGTAACTATTTCAAATTTTAATTTTAAAATAAAAAACTCTATCCTAGATATTTGACTCAAAATGATACGCATACAAATAACTAGGGGTGTCAACGAGCCGAACACGAGCGAGCTGGGGTCGGCTCGTGTTCGACTCGTTTAATAAACGAGCCGAACACGAGTTGGCTCGTTTAAATATCGAACTGAAAAATTCGGCTCGTGTTCGGCTCGTTTATTAACGAGCCGAACACGAGCTGGCTCGCGAACAACAAATTTGATTCTCATTCCTACTATTAGGTGGAAAGTTGAAATAAAATTAAAAAATTAAAACTTTAATCTAATAATTAAAATTCATAAAAAATTGATAGTCTAAAATTTAAATAGTAAAGTTATTAGATTAAAATTCATAAAAAATTAATAGCCTAAAATTTAAATAGTAAAGTTTATATATATATATATATATATATATATATATATATATATATATATATATATATATATATATATATATATATATATTCGAGCTGTTATCGAGCCGAACACGAGCGAGCTGACCCCAGCTCGTGTTCGGCTCGTTTATTAAACGAGCTGGAAAATTCGGCTCGTGTTCGGCTCGTTTACTAAACGAGCGATTCGATCTCAAGCTCATTTCGAGCCGAACATGAGCTTGCTCGCGAACAGCGAGCTGGATTGCCACTCCTACCAATAGTCAATTAATCTTCAATTTTACAAGTACTGCTAAATTAAAATACACTTTTACGGTCATAGCCTCACAAGTATAGTTAATGAGCTTCTAATCTTTCACCAGTTCTCATAGATTTATATTTTTTCTTAAGCTGTGCTATTTCTGGTTCTTTTAGTAACCTTTATATACCACCTAAAAGATACGGTACAAAAAGTGTTAACACTGATTTAACAATATAGTGCATATAAATACTTGATTGGATATCTTTAACGGCTATCTTTTATTTTGGTTCATAGGGTTATTAATTTGGTCCTTCTTATGCCAATTATGTGTATTGCCTCATTTTTTTCTTTTTACCGAACGTCCCTTCATGATTTAGGTAACACTTTAGACTCTTAGGCCCCGTTTGGTTCGGGGATAAATTTAAGAGGTATAAATTTTTTTATACCTGGGATAGCTTGCTATTCCGGGATAATGAAGTATAAAAGTTAAATTACGTTTGGTTGAAAAGTTGGTATTCTCTGGAATAGTTAAAATTGTGTTTGGTTAAAATTATGGAATAGTAGAGGATAGTGAAAAAAAAAAGATAGAATTTTTATAAAAATACCAACTTTGCCCTTAGTTTTTTTTTATAGAAAAATTAATTTAATTATCATATTAAATTTGAAGCAATTTAATTATAAATAATAAATTATATTTTACGTTAAAAAAATAATATTTTTTATTTTATATTATATTTTAAGAATATAAATAATAAATTATATTTTATATTATATTTTATATTATATTTTATATATTTTATATTATAATTTATATTATAATTTATATTATAATTTATAATTTATTTATAATTTATAATTTATATTATAATTTATATTATAATTTATATTTTATATTATAATTTATATTATAATTTATAATTTATATTATAATTTATATTATAATTTATATTTTATATTATATTTTATATTATAATTTATATTTTATATTATAATTTATATTATAATTTATATTATATTTTATATTTTATATTATAATTTATATTATAATTTATATTTATATTATAATTTATATTATAATTTATATTTTATATTATAATTTATATTTATATTATAATTTATATTTTTTATTTTTTATTTTATATTATATTTTATATTATAATTTAATTATAAATAATAAATTATAACTTTGCCCATTCACTATCCCAGGAATAAAAACCCTATTCCATGGGGGGGAGGAATAAGATTTAACGGGTTATCCCAGGATAACCCGTTAAGCAGGGGATAAAAAAAAAATTGATCCCCTGTCTTTTTTGCTTGGTGTTTGGCAAGAATTGGGGGATAAAGGGGGTTATTCCCCCTTTATCCCCCAACCAAACGGGGCCTTAGGCAGTGTTTGGTTGGGGGATAAAGGAGGAATAACCCTTTTTATCCCTCTATTCTTGCCAAACACCATACCTAAAAGACAGGGGATAAATTTTTTTTTTATCCCCCTCTTAACGGGTTATCCTAGGATAATCCGTTAAGATTTATCCCAAGGAGGGTGGGGAATAGGAGAATAAGGCTATGTGACTTACAGATATGTGATTATCATTGAACTTGAGGGTATGTGACTTACAGTGATATTTTTTATGTTTGCACCTTTATTTCTAATTCCTGTTATGTGAACTCTGATTTTTAAAATTTTTACTTTAATTTTCAATCTATAGCTATCTAAAATTTGGATTTTGTATTTACTAAAATATACAATAAAATAAAAAATATTATTTTTTTAGGTAAGATATAATTTTTTACTTATAATTAAATTGCTTTAATTTTAATATAATAATTAAATTAATTTTTCTATAAAAAAAGATAAGAGCAAAATTGGCATTTTGTAAAAAAATTCTATCTTCTTTTTCCACTATCCTTTACTATTCCATAATTTTAACCAAACACAATTTTAACTATTCCAGAGAATACCAACTTTTCAACCAAACGCAATTTAACTTTTATACTTCATTATCCCGGAATAACAAGCTATCCCAGGTATAAAAAAATTTATACCTTAACCCGTTTGGTTCGGGGATTAATTTCTGAGGTATAAATTTTTTTATACCTGGGATAGCTTGCTATTCCGGGATAAAGAAGTATAAAAGTTAAATTGCGTTTGATTGAAAAGTTGGTATTCTCTGGAATAGCTAAAATAGTGTTTGGTTGAAATTATGGAATAGTGGAGGATAATGGAAAAAAAAGATAGAATTTTTTTCAAAATACCAACTTTGCCCTTATCTTTTTTTTGTAGGAAAATTAATTTTAAAATTATATTTAATTTGAAGCAATTTAATTATAAGTAATAAATTATATCTTACCTAAAAAAATAATAATTTTTATTTTATAGTATATTTTAATAAATGCAAAATTCAAGTTGTAGATAGCTTTAGATTGGAAATGAAAGTGCAAATTTTAAAAATTATAAATTTTAAATTTTAAATTTTAATTTTAATTATAAATTATAAATTATAAATTTTAATTTTAATTTAAAACTTTAATTTTAAATTTTAATTTTAAATTTTAAATTTTAATTTTAAAATTTAATTTTAAATTTTAATTTTCAAAATTTATTTTAAATTTTGAATTTTAAAAATTTAATTGTAAATTTTAAATTTTAATTTTAAAATTTAAAATTTATATTTGAAATTTTTTAATTTGAAATTTTAAATTTAAAATTTCACATTCAAATTTTAAAATTTTAAAATTCAAATTCAAATTTGAAATTTAAAATTTAAAATTTAAAATTTAAAATTTCACATTCAAATTTTAAAATTTTAAAATTCAAAATCAATTTTGAAATTTAAAATTTAAAATTTAAAATTTCACATTAAAATTTTAAAATTTTAAAATTCAAATTTTAAAATTTTATAATTCAAATTCAATTTTAAAATTTTAAAATTTGAAAATTAAATCCTAATTTTAAAAGTAAATTCCCATCCACTGCCCCCGGGATAAACCCCTATTCCGGGGGTGTGGGGGGATAAATCTTAACGGGTTATCCTAGGATAACCCGTTAAGAAGGGGATAAAATAAAATTTTATCCCCTGTTTTTTTTGTAGGTTGTTTGGCAAAAATAGGGGGATAAAAGGGGTTATTCCCCCTTTATCCCCCAACCAAACGCTGCCTAAAAATTTGTCCCCGAACCAAACGGGCCCTTAACTATTAAATAACTTGGGGCCACCAAAATCAAAGATAAATGCTTAACTTATACACAGCACGTGTTAGTACGTACTACTATAAAAAAATGTTAATATTTAATAATACTTAAAAATATTTTAATATAATCTAGTGTTACATTTCAAATTATCAAAAATATCAATAAATAAAAAATTATCGCTTATATACCGATACTTATCTGGAACATCAGTAAAATATATTATAAGACTTTAAAGCATTAGAATTTTTTAAAATTTTGATTTTGTAGAGGTGTTTGGACTCATTTCTTTCAAACGTCTTTCAGGAGAGTTTTTTTTTTTTTTTTTTATAATGTGTGTGGCTTGTCATAGATTTATGCATGTTGGATCGATGAATAAATTTATCCTGATCCTCTTTAATTTTTGATATTTAATTTAAATTTTAATTTTTTTTGGCGTAAAAATAAAGCAAGCGAATTGATAGTCAGTTTGACTTATACGCTTAGCCTACATAAATAAATAGAAAGATTAATTGCATACGGCTCTCTGCAAACATATCGAATAGCAGATATATTCCTACAAAGTTCAACTTTTCATATTTATCTTTCGAAAGTTCAACATTATTCATATATAGCCCTACCGTCTATCTCTGTTAAATATTTAATCTTGGTTACTTAGTGAGGTAAATTTATTTTTTTACCCTTTCGGATATTTCTGTATTATTTTTTAGAGAGACAGGGCAAAACTGTCATTTCACATATAATCGGTTAAAAAATAAACCGTGAACTAACGATAATAAACCGGAGGGATATATATGAATAAGTTAGGACTTTTGAAAGAATAAATATAAAAATTAAACTTTGTAGGAATATATCTGCTATTTGATATGTTTGTAGAGAACCGTATGCAATTAACCCTAAATAGAAAGATGACATATGATGCTAAAAGTACGTTAAGAAGAAGACATTCAAAGTGGAGCAAGATTTAGACAGAAATTAATAAAAACGTGAAAAAAAATTTCGTGCTATCAAGTAATTGACTAAAAGGCATCCACCGATGGAAGGTATGTGTTTGAAATACGATATAAAATTCTCAAATAATCTAAGTAAAAAGTATACTAACAAAAATATTATAAATAGTAAAAAAAATGTTGGTATATGAATCTTTACATAAGACTGTTACTTTTTATTATGTCTTTCTATTTCAGCAATTTAGTTGTTATCTCTATCTTCTAGTAGAATTCTTAGTTTTTTCATAATTTTCGATTTAGAGTTTTTCAAGCTCTATAAATTTTTATTTAATAGCGAAATATAATTAATTCCGCTCGAGTCGAGTCTGATTTTAAATCTTCTGAGTTCAATAGTTGAGAAAGAATCTGATTAATTAAATCGATTCCTTCTCAATCGAATCACTTAATTGTAGTGGGTTCGAGAATCGTTTAGAAAGTCAAAGCGCAAGTCGGAAGGTGCATCGGATCCGGACAACATCTTGACAGTTCGGTGCTTACCTCACCCGTTTTAATTTTAAGGAAAGAATCATGTGTCAGTTGTGAAGCCCTTTCAATCATAGATCATTTCCGAGCGGTGTATGTTTTCAACTTTGTGATCTTTTTTTATTTTCAATTTCTAGAATTAAGTATGAAATTGAGTGGACTAATTATAAATGTTTTGTAGCTAATAAAAAGATATTAAATTAAAAAGAATTGACTTGATAAATTAGATAGCTCAAAGTAAAAATTTAGAAGTTAAGAAAGTCACTACAACAAAATTAGGCTATAACGATACTTTTAAGTGTTTTTAAAATCTAAAAAAGTATCGCTGATAAAAATATCAATATTTATTGTAAGTGTTGCTATATGTGCCGTCGCTAGGGTGTGTAGTGATACATTTTTGTAATGTGTCCTAAAAATATGTCCCTATAATTTAATTTTGGATATAGATGGACACATTTTTGTAATGTGTCCCAAAAATATGTCCCTATAATTTAATTTTGAATATAGATGGAATATAGATAGGACACTTATACAAAAATGTCACAAATATATGTCTCTATAATCTAATTTTGTTATAGTGAGTATCGATCAAAGTCAATTAAAGAGTTGATTTCAAATGGCCAATGGATGAGAGGGTTCTATACATTATATATATATATATATATATATATATATATATATATATATATATATATATATATATATATATATATCATCAAAGCATGCCCAGTAATTAGCTAAAGAGGCATCCACCGAAGACCCAAGATATGTGGTTGAAATATTATTCATGATATAAAATCGTCAGATAATCTAAATAAAAAGTATACTATCAAAAATATTGTAAATAGTAAAAAATTATACGCAATAAGAATTTTTTCATGACATAACACTGTTACTTTTTATTATTATGTCTTACTATTTCAGCAATTTAACCATTTTTTAGGATTAGTTATTGTCACCCCTTACCTTCTAGTATAATTCTTAGTTTTTTCATAATTTTTGCTTTAGTTTCTTTCAAATTTTGTATTTTTTTTTTATTTAATAAAAAAATATAATTAATTTAGTCCGAGTATTTAGTCGAATTTGATTTTAAATTTTCTGAGTTCAATAGTTGAGGAAGAAATAAAAAAATATAATTAATTTAGTCCGAGTATTTAGTCGAATTTGATTTTAAATTTTCTGAGTTCAATAGTTGAGGAAGAATTCGATTAAATCAATCGCTTTTTAATCGAATCACTTGATTATAATATGTTCGAGGATCGATTAGAAAGTCAAAGCGCAAGTCTGAAGGTGCTTTGGATATGGCCAACATCTTGATAGTTCGGTGCTTATTCTACCGATTTTAATTTTAAAGAAATAATCATGTGTCGATTATGAAGCCCCTTCAATCAAAGTTTATTTTAGAGCCATGCATTTTTTAACTTTGTCAATCTTTTTTATTTTTAAATTCTAAAATTAATTTTAAAATTGAGTGGACTAATTAATGTTTTGTAGTTAATAAAGATATTAAATGAAAAAGAATTGACTTGATAAATTAGAAGTTCAAAAAAAGTGTCAATCAAAATCAATTAAGGAGTTGATCTCAAATGGCCGATGGCTCATAGGTTCCTATATATATATATATATATATATATATATGGGATAATTGCCTGTGTACCCCTGAAATATGAAGAAATATCTGATTTACCCCTCTTATTTTTTTCTTTCCAATATACCCTTCATACGTTCCACCGTTATTAAAAATACCCCTACCGTTTCCCTTTGTTAAGTTAACTAGGGTTAAACTAGAGTTAAATAATAATCGGAGTTGAAAACTATCAGATATACCTATTTTGCCCGGGTTTAGGGTTTAGAATTTTTTTGGGTTTTAGGGTTTAGGGTTTTTTAGGGTTCTAGGGTTTAGGGTTTAGGGTTTAGAATTTTTTAGGGTTTTAGGGTTTAGGGTTTAGGGTTTTAGGGTTTAGGATTTAGGGTTTAGGGTTTTAGGGTTTAGAGGGTTAGAGTTTTAGGGTTTAGGGTATATTTGAAAGGGCAAAATAATAATTACACACAGATAACGGCAATTCTAAACAGTACACTAACAGAGTTTAACTTCAGGGATATTTTGGAAAGAAGTTGGAACGTAAGAAGGGTAGTTTTAATATTAGCCTTCTAAGAGGGGTAAATCTGAAAACAGGAAAATTTTTAGGGGTACGTAGGAAATTGCCCCTATATATATATATAGAGCAATGCTACATGTACACCTCGAAGGGGTGTATATCATACATCTCCACCATTTTAATGGTGGCGATATTTTTACGGGTCACATCAAGTGATCCATCATCACACTCCCACCTTTAGATGAGTGGGGATGTGAGATGTACACCCCTTACGGATGTACACATAGCATTTTCCATATATATATATATATATATATATATATATATATATATATATATATATATATATATATATATATAGAGAGAGAGAGAGAGAGAGAGAGAGTAGAGCTTATATATTCTCAAAAACACAAGTATATTTGTGCTTGTGAATTTTTTACCATTAGATTTGTATTGGGATTTGTGCTATTTATTTTTTCTTTATCTCTTCTTAGTTGACTTTACAAAAACATAAATCTCAATGCAAATCTAATGGTAAAAAATTCACAACTTGTGCTTTTGAGAGTATATAAGCTCTGCTATATATATATATATATATATATATATATATATATATATATATATATATATATATATATATATATAATCAAAGCTTTACAAATTGAGATTTCTGTTGCATCTTTAGCGTATTTCGTGGGAACAAGAGCGAATGTATTCTGTTGCATCTTTTTTCATGCATTTGAGATCTCTCCCTCCCCTCTCTTTCTCTCTCTTAATATAGCATAATTTATAGATTAAATATTTTAAATATTTAAATATTAATTAAGAATCTAGTAAGTTATTCCACGCATTATCTCTTTCACCGATGAACATTAAACTTTTAATATTTAAATATTAATTTATTTTTTAAATTAATAAATAAAATAAATAGTATGTTATTAATTTTTCTTTCTATCATATATATATATATATATATATATATATATATATATAACTTCATTCTTTAATTAATTTTTTAAAGTTAGATTACTCGCTCGGTGGATCTCTCACGAGTCTTCTATATAAATATAAATATATATCTCTATGATACTGTGAACGAACCGCGCTGCCCTGACGCCCCGCGCCCTGACGCCGCGCGCCTCGCGCCCCGCGCCCTGACGCCTCGTGCCACTCGTCTCGCGCGTTGACGCCACGGGCAGCGTCTTTCGGGTCCTGTGACGCTCCCAATAGTCCCACATCGGATGTGGATGGAATTGTGATTGAGTTTATATGAGATATGGACACTAGCAATAATAACTGGGCTTAAGCATTTTGGGTTGTGGTGTGGGCCCAACAAGTTATTATTGCTAGTGAGCCGGGTCGTTACATTTGGTATCAGAGCCAATAACCAACCGGAAGTGTGCGGCGAGTCTCGGCTGAGCCTGGGTCTAGATGACAGGGCTAGCGAGACGAGTCTCACATCGCCTGGTGATCTTGGGCTGTGTGTGTTTGGGCTGACGAGGACGTCGGCCTAAACGGGGGGAGTCTGTGACGCTCCCAATAGTCCCACATCGGATGTGGATGGAATTGTGATTGGGTTTATATGAGATATGGACACTAGCAATAATAACTGGGCTTAAGCATTTTGGGTTGTGGTGTGGGCCCAACAAGTTATTATTGCTAGTGGGCCGGGTCGTTACAGGTCCGCGGCAGTGTGTCGGGCCGGATCCATTCGGATCTGGGCACGATTCCCATTTTCAAAAGATATCTATACCCCCAGAACCCAACCCTAGCATTCTTCTACCTACTGTTCTTCCATCTGTCTTTTTTTTTTCTTTCCTTTCTTCTTCCTCTCTTCCCCTCTCCCCCTCCTCTCTTATTCTCATCGATCCATCCATCCATCCGATCTCTCCTCCTCATCTCTTCTCTCATCGACCCAGCCGAGATGACCTCAAGGGCGGGAGTGGGAGAGGCTGGTGGGGCGGGAGTGGGAGCGGAATCACTACCACCGCCGTTGCCTAGCTGGATCACAAGTATATATAAAATTTTTCGAATTTTGGTGTTGTCCGAGGATCCATCTCGGGTAGATTTCGTCACGAGCGGACTCCTAACATTCGACTACTCTGGTAATTTTTTTTTTATATTTTTTTTTTCTAGATTTCTACATGTAATTAATTATTCTTTAGTTTTGATTTTTTTTTGTTTTTTCTTGTTAGTGACATCGATCACCAATTCCGGTTTAGCCGTACAAATGTTAATGCAACCGGATGTGTTTCATATGGTTGTTATAGATGATACCCGGGAAGGAATGTCTCTTAAGAATTTGTTTTGGATCATTAAAAATTGTGCGGAGAATGTTTCTGTTATCGGTAAGTAATTTATTCTATTTAAAAATTTTATTGAAATTTATAATAATTTTTTATATTATAATTATATTTAATTAATTTATATTTGTTAATGCAGTGTTTACACCCGACTATAACGCCAGGAATGCTAAATTATACCTTGGTCAAGGGGCACATCTTGTTGTGTCATATGATTAAATTAAATCATTTTACATTATTTTTTGGCAATTTATTTTGGTCAAAAAAAATTTCTTTCGGATTTAAAAAGTCTGAAAGAACAGAGAAAAAAAATGCGCTGGGATAATGAAACGAGAACGGATTTTTAGCTTGCTGTTCCATTCGCCGCTCCAGGTAATGTTAAGCTCTTACAATACGGCATCCATATTTTTTTTTATAATTTTTTATTATTTTTGTAGATCCAAGTGCGAGATCGGTTGCCGAACTGATGACTGTTACCGGGGTAAACACTCAAACGGTTGGGAATTACATGCGGGTTAGTTTTCAATTTTTATTTAAATTGTTTAGTTATTATGTGTAATTTAGTAAATTCTTATTATCTTTTTACTTTTGGTTTTGGACAGAGAATCCGTACTCCGAGACCTGGTGCTGCTGGAGGAGCTAGCTCGTCGGCTACGCAGCCACCGATGCAGCCGTCTTTTGTTGAGCAGCTTGCTCAAGCTGAAGCCGGCACGTCGGTTGCACATCTATCTTCTTTTGTTGGGGCTGGAGCTACAGCTGAAGGATCAAGAGATCCAGTCCCTGACACAGGGATGACTTCTTTTCGGATTTGAATTTTTTTCAAGACTTTATACAAGATTAGTTTAAATTTTTAGTTCATCAGTTTTAGTTTTTAATTTTCTAGACTTTTAATTTCGAAAGGAGACCTTTAGTATTTAGCACCAATTTTGGTTTTGTGCTAATACTACGGTAAGTGAGAATGCACTCATTTTAATTTTTTTTACAGATTACGGTAAGTAGAGAATGCACTAATTTTAGTTTTTTTACATACTTTACATGTTGATTCAAAGGTCTCTGTTCTATGTTAGTTATTTTTGTTTTTTGTTATTGAACGTGCCTTTCGCCACCGTGTTTGGTTGGTGTAACAGTTATATTTTGCAGTTAAATGTAATTGAAGTGATTGGAATCTCTCTAATTTTTTATTTTTGTATAGTTCATTCATGTTAGAATTCGAATAAAAAGGTAAACGCCCTATCATTTTCTCTTATCTCTGTGATTTTGTTGTATATTGTCTCTTTCATATATGGATGTTATCATCATGCAGGAATCTACTTCTGCCCTGATTGAACCGTCAAAGAAACATCTTGGGTATTCAGTTCAGCAGCAAGCAGATGTGAGTTATTGCATAATGTCTAATGCATGTATGCTCTGTTTCTCTTTTTCTATCTGTGTATTAATTAATTTTCTGTTGTTTTATTCTGCTGCTGATGTCGCAGATATCTTATTTTGCGAATTGAGTGGGTGAAAATTTGACGGAGTGGCGAAAAAAGGATAAATGACCGAACCCATATAATTCCTTCAAGAATTCGTGTCACAGTCCACACAGAGTTTCCTGTACTCGAGTGTTCTATACTTTATTTAAGTAAGACAGTTATAATAGTATTGCGTTCTTGTGGAAGTCATCCTGGAATCAAGTAATATTCTAAATTGAGTTTGATTTGGTTGTTTTGCCGGATAACTGTGCTGATGCTATAAATGCTTTAGAAGTCATTCACAAATCACTAGTTCACAATATGAACTCTAATCTGAATAAACTTCTGAATACGAATCACATCAAGCTTGTTCAAGGCTATGCATATTGAAATAACAAAGTGTGCCACATATTGGAAGGGTACGCAACCAATCTACTTCTTTTGGCAGTTGTACCGATATTAACATTGCACTGCCTGTTTTATCCTATAAATATTCTCATGTTACACTTCAGAATTCTTATTCATGTTGGATAGCATCACTTTTCACATCTTAACACATCAGAATGATTCAAAGCCGGTAATATATGGGTACAGAATGGCATGCTGCGGCCGCGCGGCTCCAGCCCGCGCGTAGCATGCTGCGCGGCTGCGCAGGCTCCAGCCCGCGCGCTGCACGTGCGCGCCGCATGCGGTGCAGCCGCACGGGTGCCTGCCCCGCGGGGCGCCGCCCGCGGTGTGGCGGCGGCGGTGCCCTAGGGCTTTGCGGTGGCGGCGACAGCGGCGGCGGCGCCCTAGGGCTTCGCGGCAGCGGCGGTAAGGGTAACGAGAACGGCAAAACCAAAACGACAACAAAACCCCGAAACGAAAACCAAAAAGAGTATCGCTTAATGCGATTCGTCGGAGAAGGCGATCCGTTCACGCTCCCGGCTTCGGCGCGTTCGTCGGGGATGATCGGGTCCCTCCGCTTTCTCCTTCTTTCTTCCTTTTCTCTTCCGGTTATGGTTTCTCTTTTTCTCTTTCTTTCTTTTCTCTCCGACTAGGGTTTCTTTTTCGGGAGAAGTAGCTTCCGTTTCTTTGTACGTGCCGTCAAAATCCACATCGGGTATTTAATCTTTTAATTATTATTTAATTATTCCTTAGAGATAATTCTTTATCTCCTCGAAAAGTGTGCACGATCTTTTGCACGGATTTCGATGCACACTACGGCTACCGCGATCCTAAACACCCCTTTCTAGGAAATCCGTAAGTCGGAATTCGGATCCGGTCGCACCGCCGTTCATCGTTTTTCGAGCTCTATCACAGAAAAATACCCGCACCTCATGATCATCAACTTAAGAAAACCCGTTAACTCGGTTCCCTCTAACTTGTACTTTATTAGCCGGAGGGTAAAACGTTACACGAAAAGTCGTGATGTTACAGTGGGGGACGTCACGTGGCATCTCCCCATTGGCTACAGCGGCCGAGGGAGCAGACCCGCGCGGGGAAGGCGCGCGGGCCCTGGCGCGGCGTCAGCGGGGCAGGCCACGTGTCGGCCTCCCGTTCGCGGGTCAGCGCGACGCGACGCGCGACGCGCGACGCGACGCGTCGCTGCTACCGCGTTGACGCGCGGGGCGCGAGTGCGGTCCACGTGTCGACCGCCCATTGGCCCACGCAGGCGGGGGCTGGCGCATGCGCCGTGGTCCGCGGGTGTAGAGCTACTGTAGCCGCCCGAAACCTGGATTCGGGCGGCCGAAACATGCGCCCGAATCCTGGGAAAACTGGCTATAAAAGCCCGTTTGCCCCATTTCTTCCCTTTTTCTCCTTTTTGGTCGCACCGAGAGACTAAGGGGAGGGAGAGGGCGATTCATGGAGGGGGGTTTCGGGGGTGCGCGAGCACGCCGTTGACCCCGTGGAGCACGCAAGCTGTTCCAAGGAGCCGGATGGACACGTGTGCACGCGTTGGACGGCGCGACGATGTCGAGGTAGGTCCCGTATGTGATTTTGTGGGTGTTTTGGCAGAGTTTTGAGTTTCCTTTTTGGATTTTGGATTTGACCCCATGCCCTTGTGCATGTTAGGGACCGAGTTTTACTGTGCCATCTTACTACAAAAAGTGCCGCCGGGCGTGTCGAGGTGCACCGTTTTGCGTGCAAGCTTGAGGAAGACATGCATCGTTTTGCGTGCGGACTCGACGAACATGCACCGTTTTGCATGCGGACTCGAAGAACGTGCACCGTTTGGCGTGCAACCTTTGAAAAGAACGTGCACCATTTTGCGTGCAAATTCCAGGTACGTGCTCCGTTTTGCGTGCAGTTTGAATTGACGTGCACCGTTTTGCGTGCAACCTTGAAGAAAGGCATGCACCTTTTCGCGTGCAAACCCAAGGTATGTGCACCGTTTTGCGTGCACCATTTTTGCGTGCAACCTAGATGAACGTGCACCATTTTGCGTGCAGTCTCTAACGATGTGCATCATTTTGCGTGCAGGTTCGGAGGACTTGCATTGTTTTGCGTGCAAGCTCGAGAAAACAGGAACAATCGCGCGGAGACTAATTGCAAGTGTCTACAAGCAATTGGGTACACCACAAGGTGGGGGATTCTGCCGAAACTGGGTGACCTCTCCGCTTGCTCCTTTGCTTTTGGATTTAGAAGCATGATAGTAGCCTGTTAGAGGCATTAGGTAATCATGATTAAGATCGCATGTGTAAATGGACACAGATGAAAAGTGCAACTGTTGGTTGCCAAAGATAGATGATAAACATGCATGTGTAAATTAATTTAGAGGAAAAGTGACATTTATGATTTACCCAAAATAGGGGATAAATGTGCATGTGTAAATGGACATAGAGAAAAGTGGATTTTTCTAATTGTCAAAAGTAGGAGATGAATTTGCATGTGTAGATGAATACAGATGAAAAGTGCAACTTTGAGTTGCCAAAAAGGAGATGATACATTTGCATGTGTAAAAGGACTTAGGAAAATAATTGCCTGCATAAAAGTGGTTATTGATTGATGATTATAACCCTAGGAATTATGTGAAAGCATAGGGAAAAGAACATGTTGGTAGTACGACTAGGAGAAAACCTAGATTCAGGGTTTAATGAGTGACATCAAACTTAGGAGCTTATCCTAGGATTGAACGAGTGGCATTGTCTTAGGAGATAACCTAAGGACATTGGATAGAGTGATTAACATAGAGTCAGTGTAAATCTAAGTTAAAAGTGGAACATGAAATTAGAGTCAGTGTAACTCTAAGTTAAAAGTGAAACAGGAAATTAGAGTCAGTGTAACTCTAAGTTAAAAGTTGAACAGGAAAATAAAGTTAATGTAACTCCAGATTCAGTGTGGTATCAGGGAAAGGGTATGTGATCCCAAGGTTAAAGAGTTAAACAGATATAACCCTAGAGTGGGTCATAGGATGTCTGAGCAAATGGACAATCACTTTAACTTCAACTTGAGTTAAATAAATGAAAGAGAAATGTTTAAGAGTCCAGGAGACTCTCTAGTTACCCGTGTGGCAAGACCTAGGGTAAGGGATGAATTAATGAAAAAGATAAAGTTTAAGAGAAAGCTAAAAGTGGCTTAATAAGCAAGATAAGCAAAAGGCTTAAAAGAAAGAGAACAGAAAGAGAATGCAAATGGCGCATTCAAGTTGAGACTCGTCAGTTTGGGAGCAAGACTCCTTGGGCAGTGACTCGTTAGACGAGATACCTCGGAAAGGCTAAAGGAAAAAGTGAAAGAGATTGCTAGTGGCAATGTGAGCTGAAGGCTCGAATGAGAAAGAAAAGAAAAGCAAGTGCTTAAGAGTAAAGACAAAGGCAAATGCATAAAGTGCAAAAGGGCTATGTGCCAAGAGAAAAGAAAATAAAAGAAAAGAAAAGATAATAAAATGGGCGTGCCTTCGAGGGTGAAATGTGGTCCTGCGGGACGTAAAGGGCATGCCCTCTCCCCGGGCGCACCTGTTGGACGTAAAGGGCAGTGCCCTCTCCCAGGTAGTGACCCGAAGGACACATTTACTTCGTTGGGGCGGGGTAGTACCTGCGCGTGCTATCGGCAACCTTAGAAATTCCTGTCTTATGGTAGCATGACTACCGGGCTAGAGCCCGTTGGATAAGAATTTTCGAGGGTTAACTTAAACTAAAGCACCAGAATATAAAGAATAAAGAGTAATAGAGTGGCCAAGGTGGCCGGGTTAGTTTAACCCTGTATACAGCGGCATAGTGGCCGAGGTTGTGGATAGTAGCCTGGTATGGCTAGACAGAGTAGTGTTGGGTCGATGATTATACACAGATAGTGTAGAGACCTATTATATGCATATCAGCATTTTAATATTGAGGTTTATAGTTTTCCTAGCATTCTATTATTATTGCTTCCATTGGACCAAGTGGTGTAGGACATTCTTTCTCGGTGGTTGAACCCACTGGGAACTTTAATTAGTTCTCACACCCTCGGGTGACCATTTTTCCAGGTCCAGGTACAGCGGTCGAGACAGACGACAGGGGCAAGAGCCCAGCAGCATAGAGGCCTAGAGGGTCTAGCAGATGTACCCTTTTTATATTTTGAACTATGTATTGTGAGGAAAAGATGTAAAAATTTGTAATATTATTTAGTTACAAGTTGAGAGATGTAAAATGTAATAAAGTTGTATTATGGTTCACTCTTGTATGCTTTCATTTCTGCTTAAACTATTTGTTTATTAAATGAAAGTTTTAAATTAGTAGTGATTTTAGTACTCTGATATTGAGCTTCCACATACACTTGGGGGGTGTTTGGATTGGGTATAAAGGGGGGATATCCCCCCTTTATACCCAAACACCATGGGGATATCCCTCCCAAACGGGGATATCCCCGGTTTGGGGTTGGGATATCCCCCATCCCCCCTACAACCCCCGGTTTAGGGAACCCACCTTTCAACTATGTCCCTTCCCAAGGCAGTGCCTTGAGAAGGGACATTTAATTTTTTTTTTTTTTGTTGTTTTTGTTTTTTTTTTTCGTTTTTTTTTTTCTTTTATCCTTCTGGGCTTTGTTTTTTTTTTAATTAAAATTTTTAAATTTTAAAATATATTTAAATTTTAAATTTTAAATTTTAAATTTTATAAATTTTAATTTTTTTAATTTTATATTTTAATAAATCTAAAAATTTTATTTTATTTTTAAAAATTATTAATTTTAAAATTTATACAATATTTTTAAATTTTTTTTAAAATTTATATAAATTTAAAAATTAAAATTTTTACTCCTAGTTAAAATTTTAAAATTAAAATTTTTTTTTTCTCCCACTTAAAATTTTTATAAAAATTAAAATTAATAAAGATTAAAATTTGAATAAATTTTAAAATTTAAATTTTGAAAAAAT
Source organism: Tillandsia leiboldiana (assembly GCA_029204045.2). Classification (NCBI taxonomy): domain Eukaryota; kingdom Viridiplantae; phylum Streptophyta; class Magnoliopsida; order Poales; family Bromeliaceae; genus Tillandsia; species Tillandsia leiboldiana. The sequence continues at coordinate 4,827,583 of CM055075.1, forward strand.
TATTAAAAAGAAAAGGATTTTTTTTTTTGTTTTTTTTTTCATTTTTTTTTCTTTTATGCTTCTGGGCTTTTTTTTTTAATTAAAATTTTTAAATTTTAAAATATATTTAAATTTTAAATTTTAAATTTTATAAATTTTAATTTTTTTAATTTTATATTTTAATAAATCTAAAAATTTTATTTTATTTTTAAAAAATATTAATTTTAAAATTTATACAATATTTTTATAATTTTTTTAAAATTTATATAAATTTAAAAATTAAAATTTTTACTACTACTTAAAATTTTAAAATTAAAATTTTTTTTTTCTCCCACTTAAAATTTTTATAAAAATTAAAATTAATAAAGATTAAAATTTGAATAAATTTTAAAATTAAAATTTTGAAAAAATTATTAAAAAAAAAAGGATATTTTAATCTTTTAACACAAAAGTCAACTCTCTATTTCTCCTTATTCTTCAACCCCAATCCAAACACTATTTTTCTTATACCAGGTTTAAGCCTCATTCTCAACCAAACACTTTTTTACTTTATACCAGGCTTATCCCTTACTTTATACTTATACCTGGTATAACTCATTCCGGCTTATCCCCAATCCAAACGATACCTTGATGTATTGTTTTGGATGTTACCGTTCCTTTCGGGTAGTGAGAGGTCATACTCGATTGGCGGGTCTGTTGGCGTGCCCGAACTGTACAAATTGGCGGTCTCGGGGCGTGACAGTCGTGTGGGCCCAACGAGTTATTATTGCTAGTGGGCCGAGTCGTTACATTTGGTATCAGAGCCAATAACCATCCGGAAGTGTGCGGCGAGTCTCGACTGAGCCTGGGTCTAGATGGCAGGGCTAGCGAGACAAGTCTCACACCGCCTGATGATCTTGGGCTGCTGTGTGTGTGTTTGGGCTGACGAAGACGTCAGGCCTAAACGGGGGGAGTCTGTGACGCCCCTAATAGTCCCACATTGGATGTGGATGGAATTGTGATTGAGTTTATATGAGACATGGATACTAGTAATAATAACTGAGCTTAAGCATTTTGGGCTGTGGTGTGGGCCTAACGAATTATTATTGCTAGTGGGTCGGGTCGTTACATAAAATGAGCGCACAAATAAAAACGAAATAAAAATCGATCACAAAGCAATACAATAATATTTTAAATTTTACTATATAATAAAAAAAATACAATAATATTTTAAGTACTTCTCACAATCTGGCAGACGAAAAAGAAAAAAATATATTTTTTAATAAATCTTCGGGACATTTCAATAGTCTTGGATAGAATTGAGCTTAAATATTTTGCATTATGATTTGAATCCAATAAGTTATTATTGCTAATGGGTCGAGTTGTTATATTTGGTATCAATCATCAGCCGGAAGTGTGCAAAGAGTGTTGACTGAGCCTGAGTTTAGATGATAGTGCTAGCGAAATAAATTTTACATCACCGGATAATTTTGAAAATATCATCTCACATCAAATGAAAATGAAATTGTGATAAACGAAATCGACATTCATTTTTTTCTCACTACAAACATTTATTAATTTTGTTGGCCAATTCAAAATATAAAATAAAAAATAATTACTAATTTTAAAAAATTAAGGACAGACATAATTGAGAGTTAAGAATTCATTGCCTATAATTATAATTTTTATAGCAAAAAAATAGGGGCACGCATAATTAAGAGTTGGAGAATTCATTGCCTATAATTGCGGGTGTAGGAATCGGTGCACCGCAGAAGGCGGAGGGATAAATCCGCACCGTCCATATCCAATCAATCTAACTACCAAAAAAATCCTTACAAAAATCAAGCTCTAAAAAATGAATTAATTAAAAAACATAATACAATCCGAATTAACAACAATCACTATTCAACAATTTTAATTTTAAAATATTTTTCGACCATAGTTAAAAAAAAATATTTTTAAATATTTTTATAATATAATAAATACTAATACTGATATTCAAACAGTAACATCATATTAAATATTTTATTATATTGAACTATTTTGTAAAATAATAAATTTTAATATTATTCTTAATTTTTCGACATTTTAAAATATTATAATTTTAAAAAAATTCCTACATTTTAAAGTATCATCAGAATATATTTTATTGATATTTGGTATAAGTGTCGCTATATATATAGCACGTTCCATCTTTCAATGTTTTTAAATATACACTACAATAAAATTATGTTTTAGCGATACTTATAAGTGTTTCTAAAATTTAAAAAAAGTGTCGCTGATAAAAATACCGATACTTATTATTAGTGTTGCTATATGTGCCGTCGCTAGAGTGTATAGCGACACATTTTTATAATGTGTCCCAAAAATATGTCCCTATAATCTAATTTTGGATATGGATGTAATATAGATAGGACACTTATACAAAAGTGTCACAAATATATTTTCCTATAATCTAATTTTGTTGTAGTGATAACACTAAATTATATTTTAATATTTTAAGTATTATTAAATATAAAAAAAACACCCTTAAATATTTATTTTTTTATTATGTGTGACTTGATGTTTTGCCAACGGGAAAAAAAACAAAAAATAAAAAAAATATAACTTACGTTTTAGATCCTCAAAATATAAGGCACTTGACACGGTGATTTCAAAATTTCACTTTATTATACTTTCTAACTCAAATTTTTTATATTATTATAATTCAATTTTACAATCTAATTTATTTGAATAAATTTTAATAAATTATTGATGTAAAAGTTATGTACAAATATTATAATTAATAATACGATAATAATTAAAATATTATATTAATTCTATATTAATAATTTATTAATATTTAGACAACTAAATTAAATTGTGTGACTTAATTAATTAAAATAATTCAAAAAAATTAAATTAGAAATTTTAATAAATTAAAATTTTGAGAACTAAAGTGCTAGGTTGACTCATAATTTATAGACCAAAAATATAATTTACTCAAAAAAAATAAAAATAAAGTATAAAAAGGAAAGTAATTAAAAGAAGAGCAAAAAAGTCACTGCTTGTGATAGGGAAGCAGGGGAAATGTGTGGCGGACTCTTCCTTGTTTCCATCGTTTCTTTTGACTCGGAAACTTCCATAAGAATAATGTGTTGTGGCCATGTCATTGGTTACTAAGTTAAGAGTGTCTAAAGAGCACGTCATAATTAGATTGAATGCAAATAATATTGTGCCCAATTTTGATAGTAGATGAAAATGAATTTTAAGTTGAGTTATTAAGGCTTCGTTTGGTTCGACTATTAGAAAGAATTAGTAGTACCGGAGATAAATATAAATTTAAGTACAAGCTGGAATTAATATGAAATAGTGTTTGATTGGGTATTAGGTTAGTACCAGGTATAAGAAAAATATTATTTGGTTGGGATTGAAGAATAAGAGGAATAGAGAGTTGACTTTTGTGTAAAATGACGAAAATATCCTTACTTTTTGTTATGTATTAAAAATTGATAGCTAAAAATTTTATTATAACTTTTTAAATATAATAATTATAATATATATTATTTAATTAATTAAATGCTATATAAAATTTCAGTTAATTTTTTTATAAAAAAATAAATTAAATGCTATATAAAATATGAGTTAATTTTTTTATAAAATTTATACACCGAAATGGAGCAGATCGGGCAACCGAGGCCGACGACGACGAGCTTGGGGTTCGGGGAAAAAGTGGAGCTCGGATCGGGCTTGGGGGAGTAGAGATGAAGCAAGAAGAAAAGAGCGGTTGGAGAAGATGAAGCGCAAGCACGGAGAAGACGATGGCCTCGGGGGGAGTGCAGGGGCAGGTGGGGGGCAATAATTCCGGATGAGAGAGAGGTGTTCGGAGGAGGGGGAGGAATCCCTATATGGGGGGATATCCCTCCTTTATACCCAAACCAAACACCCCCTAAGGCTTCGCTTGGTTGAGATATAAAAAAGAATTAGTTGTATCAGGGATAAGTATAAATTTTGGAACAAGCTGGAACTAATGTAAATTTGTGTTTGGTTGGATTTTAGGTTAGTAACAGGTATAAAAAAAATAGTGTTTGAAAATAATTAAAGAATATGAGTAATAGAGAATTGATTTTTGTGTTAAAAGACTAAAATGTCCTTCCTTTTTTAGTTTTTTTTTTTTAAATTAAAGTTTCAAAATTTATTCAAATTTTAATATTTATTAATTTTAATTTTTATAAAAATTTTAAGTGAGAGTAAAAAAAAGTTAATTTTTAAATTTTAAGTGGGAGTAAAAATTTTAATTTTTAAATTTATATAAATTTTAAAATTACAAAAAAATATAAAATAAATTTTTAGATTTATTAAAAAATAAAATTAAAAGAATTAAAATTTATAAAATAAAAAATTTAAAAATTAAATATCTTTTAAAATTTAAAAATTTTTAATTTAAAAAATAAAAAAATAATAAAGTCAAAAAGAAACATTCAAAGAAAAAAAAAAAAAAAAAAAAAAAAAAACCCACTCTGCCTTGGAAAGGGACATAGAGGGGGGGGGCGCAAGGAGGCTTGTGCGGGGGGGGGGGGGGGGGGGGGGGGGGGGGGGAACACAAATCCCCCTCTATTACCGGGTTGTTCCGATTTGTGTATCAGTCTATTCCCCCTTAACCCAATAGTATTTGGGTACAATAAAGATTTATTTCTCCTTTATACCCAAACCAAACAGGGTATAAAGAAATTAGGATTTGTAAGATGGTATCAATTATATAGAAAATCAAATAAAATTAGATTATAACAGTGGGACAGAACTAGGTTGATTAACATAATTAAACAGATAAAAACTGAGCTATTTAAAAAAAAGGTGTGAATCAAAAACTATAACGTAAGCTTACGTTAGCGGATACGTGGCACAATCCCATCCTATTTAAATTCAATATATAGGACTAACTATTCTTAATGGAGGTGATTGTATAAATCTTTTGTTGATATAGATTTTATCATACGGAATCTCCTCATATCTTCTTTTTAGATTGAGTGTAGCATCATTCACTCCAGAGCTGTTAGAAAAGTTTTTGTGTTGGGAATATATGCTTAGATTGATTGCCTTCTATATATATATACTTCCTCTTAGGTATGCACGAATTACTTTGGTTTTTAATATTTTAGATTAAACATTTTTTCTATTGGCTAGCTTGAAATATTTTGACAAGTCTAAAATATTGAAAATTTTGATCTCTTACTTTGATATTATGTAAAATAATCATTTTGACTCCCATTTTATCAAATTTGGATCCTAAATTTTGATGAACAATTCAAGTCATTGTGATCACTCTCTCTAATAAGTTACCCAATTGTAGCTTCATTAAACATAAATTAAATTTGGTTTGGAATGTGGGTTAAAATTTAATCAAAATTGATCTAATACATAATGGGATATTAAATTGCTTCTTGTGTGTGTTTTATGGAAAATAAGAATAGAAGCTCCATGGTGAATTTCTCCAAGTGTACAACATTCCTCATACATCTAGAAATTCAAATATTTTACTTATTGGACCAAGGAATCAAAATATAATCAAATTATCTAGGTCAACATTGTCCATCATCATATTTTCAACACAAAAAGCAATTTCAAAGCGCTTTGACTATTGTAACCTAAATATTATACTAATTAATTTTCTTTGCAAAAAAAATTATGTTAATTAATTATATTACTATCTCATGAAAAGATAAAGAGCATGCACTATATAATTCTCTTTTTTATCACTCTTTTTCAGAATTTACAATCTAATACGATTTTTAAATTCAGACGAAAAAATTTCTAAATTATAATAGACTATTAAGATTCGAGTGGACAGTAGGGCTATCAACGAGCCGAACATGCCACGCCCTAAGCCCACGGCGAAAGTTCTCAGGCACGCAACAGACCCGCCACGTGTACACGGACGCACCCCACACACACGAAACGTTCAAAATTATCATGCAAAGAACTATAATCTACACTAAACATGTATCAGAGCGGAAATAAAAATTATACTAGTATCTATCACTGTATAAGAAAGCATACAGATCCACTACTCAAAATAAAATAAATACAAGTAAACGGTCCTGGCGTAGCCAAACCGATTGTACAGTGCTCTAAACAAAAACTACTAATAGGGTATACTCTCTCTATCAAAAGTAAAAGCTGGGTAGGGTCTAATATCTACGGTGCAATCCCCTTATCTTCGTCTAGAGCTAGCTCAGAAAACCCTAAAAAGTAGACCATAAGTGGGCGTGAGAACTACAAAATAGTAGTTTCCAGTGGATACCGTCGGCAATAATCGCGGCCTACCCACTAGGTCTATCAGAGACAAAATAGTGAAACTGCAAAATAAGCGAGTAACAGAGAACAATCGAAAATAAAATAAAATACAATACTACGCTATCATGTCTCTACATCCAAACCCAAAATATCTCTACCCAAGCCCAAACACAATAGAAAACCCAACACTAGTCGTCCCAATGGTACACCAAACGCAATCCTGAACTGACCGTCTCAATAGCCTGATCAAGTCTGCGCCGCCTACAAATAGGCCACTATCAGTCTCTCCCTACTGTCCGAGTTGCACCCCAAGCGGTGGCCTATCAACAGTAGACACCAGTCTACCGCCTACTCCCTCCATCCCGCCCCTTGGCCGAATCAGTCCCACGTAAAACTCAAAGTGGCATGCAGGCTATGATCAAGTAGTGATCCCACGGATTACCAAAGACACAGACACACGCACTAAAGTCAACTTATGAGTCCCCAACACTAAAGTACAACTCGTCTCGAAACTCATGCCCCTGATGCCACTACAAGAAATTCGTCTTTTGGTGGCATATATTTTTGTTGCTAAAAGAAATAAAATTGATGCTAAAATTATTAGCAACATTTAGTATTTAGTGTTACCTATGCCCGAGTTGGTGATTCTTTTACCAACATTTGAGTGAATTGTTGCTAATATTAAGCATAAAGAGACATATGATAAGTGTTGCTGTATAAGTAGATTTTGCAACATTTATTGTTTGTTGGTATAGTTAATCATTCCCAACATTACTAAGTGTTGCTAATCTTTTTATAATTTAATCATTCTCAATAATTATAAATGTTGCTAATAGTGGTATAAAATAATCATTTCCAACATTGCTAAATGTTGCTAATGTTGATACTCCCAACATTACTAAATGTTGCTATTTATAATTTAACATTCAACATCGAAATTCAAATTTCGTTAAATACTATACTAATTTTTAAATATTAAATAATAAATAATATATTAAAAGATAATAAATAATATTTTAGCTAATTGACATTCAATAATAAGAAATTACACATAACAAAATTTAACCAGTCACATAACAAATTACATATTTAACTTGTTTATACATCTAATATGCCAAACTATCAATATTTTTTTGATTCCAATAGGTTCAAAATGTATGGCATGAAGATGAACACAACATTACACCAAAATGTCCCAAGATTATATATCTAATATGCTAAAATATCTCAAAAGGCCATTTGTTAAATACATATTCTTCAATATATAAATAGTAGCATATAAAAGTGATCATGACAAAATTATAAGAAATATACTCCACGTCTTTTTGCTTCCCAAAGGTTTATAATGTATGGCGCGGAGATGAACAAAACATCATGCACTACTTGCACTTAACCTGCAAAAAGAACAAAGAGCAAATTAAACTTATTTATAATATGCTATAAATGATGAAATATAATTGAAAAAATAAAACATGGTTGAGATAACTCATCCTTACAAAAGTATATGGCCAAGCAACAGTTGCTCCAACAATATCTCCAATAGTTTGATAGCTACTATATGGTCTAAGCAGTGGTTCATTGCGTACTATCGACACATCAACATGAATCTCCCAACACTGTGGTCCTAATTCGAATCCGCCTACTTTTGTAGTTGGGTCTGTATTCAAAAGATAGCCTTGTGCTACATAATTGTGAGGCTTTTGCAAACTTTTCAAGTAAACTTCAGCTCCAATCTAACAATAAGTGAAGAAATAAATATAGTAATTTAAACTTATATATATTGTAAAGAAAAAAATCATCATGAAAGCAGAAAAAAAAAAGAGATAGAAGATAACCATAACATTTGATACTGCTTGAACTCTCTTTGAGATATTCTTAACTCGATGCACATACAATATTAATTAGAATTAACAATTATAAGATTCTAATATTAGTTTATGCCTTTAAAATGAGAAAAATAAAACAACAAGCAATTTCACTTTGTCAAAAATAAAAATTAACGTAACTAACAGAATAGGCAATAGCTATTAATAATCTTCAAGTCATCTAAAATTGATAAGCAAAATACTAAAACTAACTAATTAATTTTGGTTGAAAATTTTGAACTTTAGCAAGATTACTCAAGAAAAACCATTTGAGATGCTAAAATACCTGAGTTGGTGGTGCTTCATAACTAGAATGAGAAGAGGTTGCCTGATTATTAGGAGGTGATCCATTATGAGGAATATCATTGCATTTCTAGATTGAAAAAAAAAGTTAGATGATATATCAACTTTTCATATACAACATAAAAGATAAAATTACTTATAAATTATGCTTACTAGTTTGAGGCCTTGTGGAATGCATGATGTTTCTTCTCCTAATATGCAATGGCCTTGAGACCCTTTACCTATTGATTCTACCAATGTCTTCATTGTCATCATTTCCTTATGTATGTCTTCATATTTTTGTCTCATATCTGCTAATTCTGATTGCATTATGTGTTTCTCCTCCTCAGCTTTTTTTTGGTCTCAGAAAGCATTCGAATATAATTAGCACGAGTTATCTTTGATTTTCGAAGTTCATTTGGAATAGGACCCAATCCATGACATTGAAGTTGAGTACTTTTCTCGTCCTCTTTAAGTAACAATGATAAAAGGTCATTTCGGGATGGATCTCTTTGTGCAACTTCAGGATATAACGGAACTAACTCTCCAATATTTTTCTGTAAAAAGTAAAAAATTTAATTGACTAATTGAAACAACTTTTATAATGTAAGGGGAGAACGAAGAGCGGTAAAAAAGGGGAAAGTAGAATGTAGGTAGATTGGATACGGGGTGAGATCTCAAGGGTTCAGGACAGGATCTAGTGAGGGCGGAAGCGGTTGGCTAGCAGGCTATTGGGTGGAGCGGAGCCGGGTGGAAGGATCCGTGGACCCTCAGACCGCTCCATGGAGCTTAGTTGGGGAGGATCGTAGTGGAGGAGGCCCAAGCGGAACAAGAAGCCCATCTCAAGCGGCCCAAGAGGACTAGGCATCTAGCTGACTGCAGCCCACCTCGTTGGGCTGACACCTGAATTCCCTTGTAGCAAGATATATAGTAAAATAACTCATACCTGTAGAGGCATTGAAGAATTAATACAATCCCTGATTCCCTTCTCTTCTCTTCTCCTCCCTTCCTTACTCTTCTTCTCTTCTCCTCCTTCCCCCCTCTACTATCAACTCCTCTGCATCTAATGTGAGGTTAGATCTAGTGCAGTGATTGCCATCATCTCCACCGGCGACCCCTCAGGCGAACCCTCATCGGAGAAGCCGTGCGGATCAGGAATTGTTCCATCATCCTCCTAAGCCACACCAGCAATTTCACATTCCGATTGCTACACTCAGGCAGAGGTAATCTTCCTTCCTACGCTGTGAGTTGCCTTATCGTAGAAGAGAAATTGGGTTGCTAGGAGTCAGGCTCACTACATATAACTACAAAATTTATCCAAATCTAAAGACATACCATTATTTCCGAGCAATACTGATTTAAAGGCTTGCCATTCTTCTTGGTATGTGTTCTTATGTAGAGTTCATGTCTTCTCGGTTGAACATGATTATTTTTTTTTGCCATCTAACAATATTTAAAGATTAAACTTTTATTAACAATCTATTAAGTTATGAAAGTATTAGTAAAGAAAACACTATAATTTAGAGGATTAAGTTTACCTCAGCACGAACCCTTGCAAAGCTTTTTGTGCCCGCAGTATGTGTGGTATTTAGCATTGCGCGGCTAGCTTTATTTTTGGCACTACGTTCCTATTAAAAGTAAACGTATATGTACTCAAAAAAGTAATTAGAACAACTAAACTTGAAGAACTATCTAAAATTTAATGCAAAGGTTGTGTAGAACTATTTATAGCAACCATAAAATCAATTTAATTATATGCAAAATAATGAGGATCAATTTCTATTGTCTATTAAATAAAGCTATTCACTGACCCCAAACTATCAAAATTAAGTTAAAAAGTAATATTCATACCTGTCCTACTTGAGAGTCCCAATACTTAACAAGAAATTCCCATTCTTTCGGATGGACTCGAGAATCACAAGATGCTATCTTTTCCTCGTAAGTTTTCTTAGTATCATAGTGAACTTTTTTCAATTTGCTTTTGAACTCTCTCCATTTTTTTCCTATGGACATAATAACCCAATCTCTTCCTTCTTCTGGAATTTGAAACTTTTTCTAGACAAAAAGTAAAGAAATATCAATAAAACATCATAAGAAAAATATGACCTACAAAGAAAAGAAAGAAAATTTTCTATACCTGCACAATCATCCACATAATATCCTTAGTTGTATTTGGAACAACTCTCCAATCTTTATAACTTAGAGAAATTATTTGTCCATTTCTTGCCATTAGTCCCAAAAGTTACTTAATGTGGCTGCTGCTTTTCCAATAGGTTGGCCAAACTCATTAAGTTTTATAGGTTTCAGAGAAGCCCTTTTAAATAGTTTGAGCAACTTTGTACGCCCTCGAGTCTTTTGTGATGCATGAGAAGACTCTGTACAGCAAATCAAAATAGTTATTCACTTTCAATCAATAACAAAATATACATCAATATTGCTAATATACAAGTAGAAAAAACAACATTCTAATCTATCCAAATTTATCTTATACATAAGTTTGCATGTATCTTATATAAACATAGAGTAAACTAAAGAAACTATAACTCAATTCAATTGGGAGTAGTACAATGAATTTGAGAGTGCCGTAAATAAATAAAAGAAACCAATGTTGAATTAAATTTTAAAAAGTACTGACAGAGTGGCTTACTATTGCATATATCCTCATCTTCTTCAGAGTCTTCAAAATTGTTTGGGTTTTGTAAGGAATCACAATGTCTAGAATGGTCAGGATAAAAAGGGCCTTTCTCAAGTTGAAAATTTTCAACTTGCATGTTTTCATGCAAATTCTGAGGCACTTGAGGCTGTTGGAAGTTGTGAAGCAACTGGATAATTTCATGTTGTAGTGAGCATTCATTTGGTAGTTGTAACTCTACTTGTTCAGGTTGTGATCTTGCACAATCATGACTTTTCTCTACCAACTCTACTTGTATTTGTTTAGGGAATGATTGCTCATCTTGGTGCAAATTACCAACTAGTTGAGATAGGTAGCGATGAAGTTCATGTTCAAGTGATGGTTGGATTTGATTTTGAGCACATCCAAGGCGGTAGATTATATGGTATCAAAATAACAGGCCATGTACTATGCATTGTGCTCATTGTTCGGAAAGGATTGAAACCATCGCTTGCCAAGCCAAGTCTAACATTTCTAGGTTCAGCAGAAAACTCTGTGTGTTCAAAGTCAAATGTTTTCCATGCGGGAGAATCAGCAGGATGCCTCATAACTCCATCATTTGTTCGATGCTCTTGATGCCATTTCATTAGTGATGATGTTTTTGATGACATGAACAATCTTTGTAGCCTTGGTTTTAAAGGAAAATGACGTAAAACTTTGGCTGGAATTTTTTTGGCCTTTCTTTTACTAGATGCCGATGCATTACTCTCTACATCATTTTCAGTCGATTTCCATCGTGAAGTACCACAAATAGCACATGAATCTGAATTAGCGGTCTCCTTATAATATAGTTGACAGTCATTTGGGCAAGCATCAATTTTAGTATACCCTAACCCCAAGTCATTAATGATTTTTTTGACTTCATAAAATGAACTTGGGAGTGTTTCACCCTCAGGAAGTGCCTCTTTGAGTAAAGTAAGTAACATTGTGAATGAACTATTGCTCCATCCATTAAGACACTTTATGTGAAACAATCGAATAATGAAAGCGAGTTTTGAGAACCTCTTACAACCAGGGTATAACTCTTGCTCTGAATCTTCAAGTAATTTGTAAAATTTCTTTGCCTCTTCATTAGGATTTTCATGCCAATCATATTCTTTTGGTGCTATTTCTTCATCAATTTCGTGAATATTACCAAAAGCGTCATTCAACATTGCATGTGTGTCGTCGAGTGGATCCGTTTTGTCATAATGATGTGTAGAGGAAACTGAAGAAATATCTTCTCCATGATAAATCCAGCATATATAATTCTTTGAAAAACCGTCACAAATCAAATGCTCAAGAATAGCTTCTCTATCTTTCCAAAAATGATTGTTGCAATTATTACATGGGCAAAGGATTAACCCCTCTCGAGATGCTTTGAGAAAAGCAAAATCAAGAAACTCTATAACTCCATAAAGATATTTTTCACTTGCCCTATAATTTTTAAATGACAATTAATTAATATGTTCAGATTATGCATTTACTACTATTAGAATAAATACATAGTAGTTCAACCAAACCTTGGTTCATTGATCCAAGTCTTATCCATAGGATTAATGCATAGTACTGTAAGAAATAAAGAAAACTAAGTGTTAGCCTTAATGAATCTAGTTAGAGGATCATTAGATGAGTGTATAAGAAAAGTAATTAAAATCAGAATGCATGAGTAGTAGCGATGGATTCTTAAAACTAAGGAATATTAAGTTTCTTGTTTTCTCCTCAAAGGATCAAAACTTGAGTCTATGTATCAATGACTATTAAGCCTAATATACTAAGAATTGTTCATGTAATGCTTATGCTTTGACATATCAAATATTCAATTAATTAGTAATAGCAACCATTCACTTATTTATGCAAGAAATTAATTTGTAGAAAAAAGAACCTAAACCCAAATTTTAATTAATTCCTAAAAAACTATATTCAAAACCAGTTAAAAAAAAAATCCTTAATATAATAGGAAAAAGGTAAAGAAACATGGAGCAGGGAAACAAAATAGAGACAAAAATTTATAGCATACCAGTGCCAATGAGGATATAGGGAGTCAGAAAGTAGTAGATATTCCAACGTATTGGTGCCGGAGTGATCGCAAAACATATAGAGGTAGACGACGATATTCACGATGACGGTAAATGGGTGCAATGCAAGGTCGACAACGATGATGTGGTTAGAAACGACGCCGACGACAAGTGGCCCGACGGCAAGGTTAACGGTGATGATATGCTTAGAAGCGATGCCGACGGCTCTAAGATAGTATATACTTTTAATTGCATCTAGCTACATGAAGGCAAGAACTTCTAAATTAACTTCATGAATTTTAGTTATTCCATCAAAATTAATGATATTAATATAGTTTTAGTAAATAAAATTTAGAATAATCAACGCTAATAGCAAATAGAACTGTCAAATTTAATTAAATTGTTAACTGAACTAACTTAAACAACTCAGATTTAATATGAAGTTAATAAGTTAGTAATAGTCTATTTCAAAACAACCCTATAGGAGAAATTCTTTATACATCTTCAACACTGTTTATATGGAAGAAAGAATAAAGATTATCACTATCTAATAAAAATTTATAAAAAATTAAGGGGCAAATTAGTAGGACGATATGTAAATTTACAAAAATCAAATAATAGTCAAAACTAATTTGAGCCAACGACACTAAGAAAAGCATATAATATATAAAAATAACTAAATCAAAAATAATAATGCAATCAAAGAGAGCAAAATTTTCTAGTTCATCTATTAATTAAAAAAAAAATCCCTAATCAACCCACTAGAAAGCTATATCCCATCCAATTAAAAAGTTAAAAAGATTTTTTATTAAAAAAGAAAGTGCCATAGAAAGCTCCAAAAATTATTTCTCCTCAAAGGGGACCACAACCAGGGAACCACAACCAAACATTTGTTAATTAAAAAGGCCTAAGCTATGACAATAGAAAAAGTATATACAACCACACATCTGTTTATTTTGTTCCATACCTTTGAGAATCAAGAGGTGAAAAACTTCCACCCAGTCAAGGAAGAAGCCGCATGTGCAGCCCTAGTGTTTTCTTCCTACAAAGGGGCGGCAGCTTTGTTGCTTGTTTTTTTTTTTTACCCTAAAACTGATAGTGCTCTAGTAAAAAAAAAACCCACTTTAACTTGTTTCGAACCCTAAATTTCACCTAACCCATGCCTCACTTAACCCTCCGAAATAAAAGGGCGGGCTTTAAAAAACATTTGGCGGAAACTAAAATATTTAATCTCAGGACTTATAATAAGGCTCTTAATCCAAATTTAAAAAAATAAAAATTCATATATGAAATCAAAAAAGTTTAACGAGAATATTTAATATGCTACATATTAATTAGCATATTACATAATTTATAAATAGTAAATATTAAAATAAATATCTCTATATTATATATATATATATATATATATATATATATATATATATATATATATATATATATATATATATATATATATATATATATATATATATATATATAATAATTTTTTTTATGAGTTTATTTTTGAAATCGGGTACAGAAAAAAAATTATCCCAACCTGAATCCGTTGGATTTTTATTTTCTAAAACCATAATCAAACCAATATATATTTACTATCGATTAAACATGGTGCATTTGGGTTTGAATTCGGATTAATCTCCGGTATCTTTTCTCATTTAATGACTAAAAATAGAAAATATAGTATTTGTTGTTTTAATTGACTGATCAAACAAACAACTTACATTTATAATTAAAATAAAAAAAATTCTAATTGAAATTTAAATTTAATTCTAAATATTAAAATTAATAATACAAATTCAAATATGTAATTTACAACAACATTCATAATCAAGTAATGCATTACTAAAATTAGTTTCAAAATCAAATTTAAATTTGAACTTTATATTTGAATTGTAAATTGAAATTTAAATCAAATCTTAAATAATTATTAAATTAATCATTTTAATTTGTAAATAAATTTAAAATTTGATATTAAAATTTTTAATTTAAAATTTAAGTTTTAAAATTAAACTTTTAATTTCTATATGACCTTTGATTCAATTTGAAACTATATGTTAATTACAAAATATATAAGTCCGTGCATATGGACAAAGTAGTTTGACTATAATAAGTTTTCATACACTTTAATTAATTACCAATATTTTAATAAATTATGTAATTTTCATAATTATTTTATATAATTGTTCTTGAATACAAGTTTTAAATAATAATTTTTATTGTGACATATAATAATATATGCCGGTAATTGTAGCCTTTAGCAACATTTATTATATAATGTTGGTGAATTTATATATTCAGCAACACATTTATTTGTGTGTTACTAAATAAAATAAATAGTGGCATATGCTTAAGTGCTACTAGAAATATGTTGCTAAATGCTAATATTGTTGTAGTGTGCACACAACCACGCGCACTAGCCCACGACCCTCAAAACCTCAAGACAAAGCAACTACTACATCAGTATGATGTGATACAAATATCACTATCTAAATACTACCCATCTCTAATATCCAACAACACAACCGAAGGGTTAACTCAGATCGACAATATGCTTCCCCTGACAATCAGGCTAACCTAATCCTGCTATAAAAATATCATCTATCCTGAAAGTCCACACTAACACACAAAACACCCTAAATCACTAATATGGATCCCCTGATAACACATAAACCCAAACATGTTATAATAAAGCCTATCTCAACATCAGCGCACCCAAAAGACCCCGAAAAGCTTTCTAGTAATAAAATAATAATAATATTCCTAGACCCCCTACACAGTCCAAATACATATAGAACATGTAATTTCTACATCTAAAAACAATAATAAAGTAGGTAAAATCCCTATATCTAACATACAGACATAATCTGTAATCTGTCATTCTTGGCGATACGGAATCCACCTGGAAAGCAACTCCTGGCAAAAATCGGTTGGCGGAAGAATTGCACGCCCAACGGAGACCACCATGTGTGAATGACACAACCCGAAAAGCCCGGCGGCACCCCGCACAGCAAAACGACACACAAAATTACGACCCTAATAGTTAAAAAGGCACAAAATTCAAAATCCAAAAACTCTAATGGGAAAAATCTAACACTACCAAAAACCACCACGAAAAATACAAACAACAATATAAAATAAGAGACATTTACCTCAAGGTCGGCGCGCCGCCAAAACTCACGTGCGCGTGCCCGAACTCGACTCCTCGGAACAAACCGCGCGCTCCATGACACTCCCGACTCCCTCATGACCTTCCTCTCATTCTCTCTCGCACTCTGCTTCTCTCTCTAAAACCCTCAGACATGGGCAGAATAGAAAATAAAAGGAAAAAAAAGTCTCTACGCATTAAATAGGCCAAAACGGTCGATTTACGGGCCCGAAAACCAACTTTCGGGCACCCGAAACACCTAATTCGGGACGCCCAATAGCACAGGAAGCGGCCTGAAAGTTTCGAGCTGCTACAGTGCCGAGAGCGGGCGCTTGGTCGTGCGCCCACGACCACTACGAGGTCGCCACGTGCCCGGGCACTTCGCGTCGCGCCTGCGCCCAACAAGCCATCGCCACGTGGCGCCAACCATGCAGCCCGAGGCTCGCTCATCGTGCACCTCATGAAGCACGCCCACACACACACCACCTCTTTCTCTCTCTCACTCTAAAGCCTCCCAAAAAGCACCTTGAGCTTCATTTTTCGTACCATTTTGCACTAAAAAGGTTTCGACTTGGTCCTGCACTCCCTCAACGTGCTAAACGACCAATCATACTGCAACTTTGTAATTTGCAAAAGTCCAGTATCTCACATAACACAAGAGAGCTACAGCTGGCTTATGTTCGTTTGATTATTACATGAGCTGAACGTGAGTTGGCTCATTAAAATATCGAGCTAAAAATTATTTATTAACGAGCTGAACACGAGCTGACTAGTAAATAGTAAATTAAATTGCAAGCTCTATTAGTAGGTGAAGAGTTGAAAAAAAATAAAAAATAAAAATAAAAAAATCTTCATTTAATAATTAAAATTCACAAAATATTGGTCTCTTTATATTTGAGGTGGCCTAAAAATCCAAATGTTAGAAATTCATAATTTATATATACTTTTGAGCTATATTGACTCGAAGATGAACGAACTATCTAATCACAGCTCGTATTCAGTTTGTTAAGATTTCAAAATAAAAAATTCAACTCATGCTCAACTCTTTTATTAAACGGGCGATCGATCTCTAGCTCATTTCTAGGTGAACACAAGTTGGTTCATGAACAGCGAGCTGAATTGCCGGCTTTAGTGGAGAGTGAATCATATGGGTCATCAGACTGACTCAACAAGATATCATTGATGAGTTTTTCAACCAAGTCCCGCTCCGTATTAAATCACTTCCCATTTAGTATATAGTTGTATTTGCAATAGCTTAAATTTAGATACTAGATATTATTTCAAATTATCATTTCTTACTCCAAATTTAATTAAATTACAACTTATCAAAGTTGGATCAGGTCTTTGGATTTATTACATTTCATTCAAATAATAACAACCCAACCTAAGTCAAAATATTTGGTACATTATTATTATTATTTATAGTAAATTAATTAAACAACCTAATTCAAAATACTTGATTCTTATATAAAAGATATTTCATTTCAACATTGAAAGGAAAATCCTTCAAATAATTTTAGAAAGTTTTTTTTTAAAAGTGAAATGTAATATTCCTGAAATTTAAATTTAAATTGATTTTTTTAAAATTTTTATAAATTCAAAAGTCAAATTGCGGGGGTATTTGTGAAGAATGGCCCAATGTGATTAAACGAGATTCGAACTCGACGAAGTAGAATCACCACTTGATCGGTATCGTCGAGCTGAATGACGTGGTGTCGTTCGTTTTGATGTTCAGCGAGCCGAAGACATCGTAAAACGTGCAAAAGAATAGTATTCGTTGAATAAGTGACTAATGCGACCTAACGAGATCTAATCGCGACGAAACAAAATTACTATTTGATAGGTCTCGTCGAGTTGAATGTCTTGGCGTCATTCGTTTTTATGTTCGGCAACCCGAAAACCTCGTAAAGCATGAAAAATAGTGTTTTACTGAGTATTTATGCATGAAACCCAATATTTTATGCGCCTTTTGGCATGAGACTTCTTGGGGAAGGGCCTTTATGCACTTTACACCTATAGTAGAGGACCCAAGTGAAAATTCAAAGGCTTTAGGGACTTATAAGCATTTTGTTATAATGTTATATAGAGATGTCACGTCCCGAAATTTTAAAAGCGATCTATTTTTATATATATATATAAATCAGAGTTAGAAACACAGAACCCCCTGAGCTTGACTAGATCGCCGCATGTATAGAAAATCCTCAGATCAAACGGACATAGTTTTTTCTATACACGCACAGTTAGGCAAAGTATAAAAGCACAATCAGAGTACTAAACATCATAAATAATAATCTAAAACATAATCCTGTGTAACTAAACATCTGTCTGATAATCTAACCAAAGCAGTTTATAACATCATGATAAAATCCACAACTAATATAATTGAAAGCAACTAAGTCCAAATTATAGTTAAAGAACACTGAAAGTAAATGGTACTGGCTAGCTATATAGCTAGCATCAAGGGACAGCTCTATCGGTATGCCTCACATCACCGTCCCGATATCCCACCATCCGATGAACTTGAAAATGGTGTCATTAGAGGGTGTGGGATACACATGAATTGTGGTGTCCCGGTTTTTCCGTGCGACTTGACTGGGTGGTCGGCGGTAAGAAAACACTTATTATTGGTGTATCAAGCCCGTTGTGCGTCAAACGGATGCCAAAAACGGACTCAGCGCACGAAAATGTTGAAAATCGACTATTTTCGAAGAAAACGGGCCTAATGGGCCGATTTTCGAGTGGGCCGGTCCACGGCCCACTTGGCGTGCACCGGGACCAGCGGGTGGCGCGGAGGGGCCACGTGGCAAGCTCCCATTGGCCGGGCGGCAAGCGTGAGTCACTGCGCAATCCGCGCCGGGCGCGGCGGACCGTGGATCGCGCCAGGCCACGTGGCGCCCACCCATTAGCTGGCGCATTGACTCGGCGGCCCCGGCGCGGACCGCGGCCTGTGCACCCCTGCGTAGACCCCGCAGGGACACGTGGCACGATCCTGTTAATTCGGGCGCTGGACGGGAGCCCGCTGGATGGCCGCCACGTGTCCAGCGATTTCCTCAGTGGATTTCAGGCGCCCGGAAGTTCAGCCCAAATCCGATTTTGGGATTTTTCTAGTTTTTGGCTATAAATAGCTCACTCCTGCTTCCTTTTGAGGACTTTTTCCATGCCATTTTGAGCCCTTCTTCGATAGGGAGTTTCATCTTTGGGTTTTCTTCAATTTTTGGCACCCCGGGGATTTTTTGGAAGGTGTTTCATCAGCTTCCTCCTCGACATCGCGACCTTCAACGCACCTTCGATACCGAGCTTTTCCGTTGACGTTTCGTCTGCGGGATCCCCTGGGCTGACCCGAGGAAGTTTTTGGCCGATTTCTATGACATCGTTTCCACGAGAGGTAAATTTTCGATTTCCGTATTTACCGCTCCTCTCAGTTTTGGGTTTTTATTGGGGTTTTCGGAGCATCTTTGAACCCCCTTTCTTGCTGCTGGTTTTTCTGGATAGCGAAGCTTGTTTGATTTTTATCTCGATGCTCGGTTATTGGATTTCGGTCTGTGAGGACTCGATCGACATACATGCTTCGCGACGATCGCAGCTGTATTTTTGTTAGAATTTTTGGAGATCATTTCGCAGATGATATTTTGATTTCTTTCGGACTGCCTTTCCGCAGAGTTGTAATCTTGGGGATTTTTTGCTAACGCGGTATTTGGACTGTATCTTTGTGCCCGGGAGGAGTTTTCAGGTATTTTTGGGCTCGTTGGGATCGTGGGAATCTAAGGAGTATCCCCGTTCAGTTTTGGCTTATTTGGACTTCGGATCGACGTGTGCATTCAGGTGGGTTGCCTTCGTCTCCAAAACCGGTGGACGGTTCTCTAATTCTATGAGATAGTGAACATGTCTGTTTGTGAGATGTGTTAGTGAGCATGTTGGTGATAGATGGTATTTCCTTTTCGTTGATGTGAGATCATGTTGGTTAATGTTCCCTGTTTACATTCAGTTAAATTTAATGCTATTATTGGAACTTTGACCTAGCACCCTGTCATATGTTGCATGTTTCAACCAGACTAGTAGAAAACCCAAACTTGGGCTAGTTTGTTTATGTTTTAGACACTCCCATACTTTTATTTGTTTTCCTGGACTAAGAGTGTTCCTCGTCCGGGTAGTGGGCCGAGCGGTCGGGTTGTTGGGAGATGCATGTTACACTCGTATTTGGGGACCGAGTGGAGTCTGATAGCTGTGGATAGATCAGTGCTAGTCTTGGGAGCCGTCTGAGTCGACGGTGGGTCCCAGTTGTTGAGTATTTCCAGCTAGTCGGTCAGATATGTGATTTGAGTACTATCGATCTTGTTGATCGTGGATTTGGATTATAGCCTGCATGAGCCATATTGAGCTCGATAGAGATGCGTAGATACTTTCCTCGGTGGGGTCGCGCCCCTCGAGTGCCCCTCCGGAGCTAGGCCTGTTACTTTGCTATCGCCACTTGTCGACGCAGTCCTTCTGGCTGGGCCCCTTTTGGGCAGTCACGAACGCCCTACGTAAGTCCAGTCCTCCATGAATGTAATGGCAGTAGGTGGGCGTAGGTTTGACTGGACCCCATGTGGCAGTCAGTGTAGATTGGGTGATTGTTTTATCGAGGGATAGTAGATGCTTCATGTTTCATCTGTATCACCCTTTTGAGCATTTAGATAGAGGCATAGTAGCTGTAGAACTGTTTCCAGCCTTTCCTTTATAATACTGCATTTGTTACATTATACCTCTAGTAAGCTTAATGGGCAGACCGTTGGGCTTAGTGGCGGTGCCCACTGAGAATTACTGTTGGTTGTAGTTCTCACACCCGTTGTTGGTGACCTTTTTCCAGGGACTTCTTCTCCAGTTCCTGCTGCTCCAGTTGCTGCTCCATCTGACGGAGGTAAGGGAGTCGCGAGTTAAATCCCTACTCGTTTCCAGTGCAGAGATGTACCCCTTCCTGGTGATGTCTTAGTACAGTCAGTGGTTTTGGATGTATCTTGTATTTGCTTTACTTTGCTTAAGAGTTTTATTTTGGAGAGACTTTTGTACTGTGAGGACCTGACATGTACTATTTGGAGTTGTAGTTATTTAATTCTGCTGTTTACTTTTTCGCTCTGATATCTGTATAGTGGTTAGTATTATCTTTTGCAGGTTAGTCGCTTCGTCTATACGGGGCTTCCCATATGGGTGGCGGATCTGTTGGCTGGCCCGAGTCGCAGTTTCGACCTCGAGGCGTGACATGAATGTATCCTAGTGGGTACAATGAGCTGAAAACGAGCTAGTTGTACCTACTAGTATACAATAATTAAAAGGGGGTAAGGCAGGTATGAAGTAGTAGTATAACTGGTATGAAAACAACAGTATAAGCTGATATGAAAGTAAGAGTATAAGCTAATATGAAAGTAAGACTGAAAAGCAATAATCAGGTATATGCAGGATATAACCGTAAGCAAGAATGCAACAAAAGTGACGATAAACAACCAACCTAATCCGGTGCCACTATTGGTCACTAGGACCTCAGGCTGATGCCATATCATAACACCTAGCTAAACTGACAACAACCCATGTACCCAAGAGTATAGCTAAAGGGGCTCACGGGTCAATCAGACCACTCTATTGGTAAAGAACACCCTGACGGTGGCCAAACCATCGGTGTACGCGAAGTGTATAGTAGGTGCATTGCGATCACAAATGTGGATGCTCAATGCTCACGGTCGAACGACCGAAAATACGACAAGTAGCCGGAAACTCCCAAACGGAATCAACGAGTCAATCTCAATGCTGGGAAATGCCATACAAAATCATTAATTAGTCTATCTCAATGCAAGGAAATGTCATACGAAATCATCTGTAAACTCCTACTCTATTATGTATAATCAACTAGAAGCAATAGCAGATATAATAATCAACATTAGGAGAAATGTAAATCAACAGCTAGTGGTGTCCACTATCACATGACTAATAAATATAGCATAGATAAATCAAAATGTTGAAGTGTAAGCTGAAGAACTAACAAGATAACTGAGAGTTCGATCGACTACGGTACCCAATCAGGTTACACTATGCCAATGCCCGGAGCGGAGTACCCATCTCAGTTCAAACGATCCTGTAATTCGTTGCTCTGTTCGCGCGGAGGCTCTTGGCGGCTCGGGCCTAAATCACAACCATATGTCAGTAACCAACTCACTCATACCCAACCTACTGACTTACAGTGTACACAGCGGTTAAACCATCGACTTAAGTTAAGTCCCGGGATCCGCCGAAAATTTTGTTAAACTGTCGATCGACCGATAACGGTACGATTAGTGCTTACAGGCCACCGAACTTAACGAAACTTCACCTACTATCTCGGAACGCTTCGTTTAAGGCGTCTAGGTAGCAACAATCGACATTGAGTCATTCCAAGACAAACTGTGCCATAATTACTATAATTGCACCCGAAACCGCCGATTTCAGCTTCGGGAATCACCGACGAGAAATAGAAGTCACTCGATCAGCCAAGATAGCGTCGGGAATAGCCAGAGACACCTGGCAACCCTAACTAATCGTCCAAATTGCTCGAATTGCGCATGTTGCGTCGGAACGACGTTAAACCGGCTATTTCGCCGATTTACAATTCTGACCTCGAACGAAAAGTTTAGAGGTTACGTGCATGCTGCCTGAGGTAGCCTAAGTGGTCAAAATTGCATCTAGACCCTTAGCCAATCTAGAAATTGTGTAAAACACTTAAATAATTGGAGTTTTGGCTCGTTGCCTTAATCCGAAGATTTTTGGATCGATCCGAGGGTTCTAGCATATGGGTCTCGACGTGCTGAGACCTGTGCTCGCTGCCTGGGGGTGGTACAAAGTCCAAGAAGGGCTTGGGAGCAACCTACAATAATTAACAAATCTACACATTGCAACTTACACCCAAACAACCAACTTCAACCAAATTTGAGATGAGCATCAGGCTCAGGAGGGTCAGAGGAGTCGAGCGCTCACCTTGCCTGAGTCGAGGGGCCGCCGAAAAGTTGGTCGGAGCAAGGTGGCTAAAATCAAACACCTTGAAGCTCGGGCTAGGGCGGTTTTTGCAAGGCTCGATTTCGGGGAAAGTTCAGGCACATGAGTAGGAGATTGTCGAAGATGGTGCCAGGGGGTTATACAGGCACAGTGCCGACAGCCAGGAGCAATAGTGACCGGAGGTGGAGTTTGCGACCACCTCAGAGCTTGGCTCGGCCAAGCGTTTACTCCAGTAACCTAGGGACTCGACCGAGGGCACTAATAGATTGGTTTCGATGTGAGGAAGTCAACCAAGTGTCCTGGCAGCGGCAGTGTGGAGACCCGAAACTTTGCAGGGCTTTTGCAGTGTGACCAGCAGCTTCTGGAAGCCTACGCGGCATGTCGGCGATGTTCGTGCGCCAATTTGGACACAAGTGATGGACTCGGGGCTTAAATTGGATCACGCGAGTAACCGGAAGACCCCGTCGGATGTTTAGAGGTGTTTCCGCGCAAAATGGATATCAAATTTGGACTCGGCGCGAAATTCGGATCAAAAATACCTTTCCGGGAGCCTCCGGCAAATTATAGGAGTGGAATTTGGCAAAATGGACACCGTTTTTGGACTCAGCGCGCGAAAACGGTCAAGAGGGGCTATTTACTTGCTATTTTTGAGCTTGCGGTTACTGTTCACGCTGGAACAGTGTCTCCGGCGATCGCCGGCGGCGGCCAGCGGCGGCGGGCAGCGCCGGCGGGCGGCGGCGCAGCCTCGGGCAGGCGGCAGGCGGCGGCACGCGGCGCGGGCAGGGCGCGGGCAGGCGCCCGGGTGCGCGGGCAGGCGCGCGGTCCACGGTGGCGGGCGTGCACCAGAGCGGTGCCACGTGGCGGCTTGTGGTTGGTTGGTTCGGGAGGCGCGGTCCACGGAATTTTGTCGGGTGCACGGTGGACCGAGTGGTGACACGTGGCAAGGTATTACTGGTTCGGTGTTGTGCTCCCGGTCCACGCAAACCGTGGAGTGGGTGACCGGGGCAGGTGCCGTACGCGGGGCAGGTGACCGACCGCGCAGGGGTGCACGGCGCGGTGCACGGTCGTTTGGGCCACGTGGCGCGCCGCCATTGGCGGGCGCACGTGCACCGGGCGCAGTGAAAACGTGAGGGGACATGGAGGGTATTTTTCCAAAAGATTTTTCAGCCTATAAATCCCCAACCCGAGCCCTCTTAATTGGTTTTTTTTCTCTCAACCCTCTCACCCTTTGCCCAAACTCTCTTAAGACAAATTCTTCCTCTCCGAGTCCTCTATCATCCTACAGAGTTTCCGAATTTCTGAGTGCACGCATCCCGAGGTTTTGGATTTTACGGTGCGGCGCGACGTTGTGGTTCCTGTGTTCTTCTTCGGCGCAGCAGCGGTGTTTTAGCTCTCCTGGGCTACCCAGAGACCCTTCTTCTGTGATTTTTGCGCCGACAGACTCCTAAGAGGTAGGGCTTCATCTTTTATTTTGATCACTCATTCTCATTTCGACTTCTTGGCTCTGATCCTGAGGCATTAATGGTCCCCCTTTTTCTGTGAGGGATTTTGGGACAGCAGCAGATTGGGGAGGAGATATCTTCGCGCACGAGCGTCACACGGAGACGAGCTTGTACAACTTTTTCATCTACGGATCGCAAGGAACGCGCTCGTATTTTTCTTGGAATTTTTTGAGATTTATTTCGAGGTGAAATCTCTGTTTTTCTCTGTGAACAGTGCACAGTTTTTAGCACAGATTTTGTATGAGTATACCCCACTTGCCGAATTTATAACTTGACTTACCGGACTCAGATTTGGACGTGCAAGCTACCGTTGCAAAGCTATCGACGCGAGCATCGCTGTGGTATTTTTCTGGGAATTTTCTGGGCACTTTCTCTAGGTGAAAATTTAGCAGTTTTGGGACAGATATTGTATGTGATGATAAGAGCTTTATTTGGGAGCCTAAGTGAATTTAGTGGACTTTGTATTGTGCCAGGAGTGTTGCGGGTGTGCTAAACTTGTGGGAGCAAAGGATTCGAGTTTTTGGTATTTTCAGCTGTGCGGATCCGGACAGTTCGCACTTCAGGTGGGTGGTTGCTATATCCCTCTTGTCTGACTTACCCACTAGGAATATTAGGGAGATCTTCTCTATTGGACATTTTTAATGCTCACTTAGTAGACATGCATGTTTAACTTAAATAATTACGAGCCTATCATCTGGAAAACACTGTAGTGGAATCTTGTTAGTGGTTGGAGCTTATACATGCTTACTTGGACATTATATTGGCATTTAACTGTGCATAGGGGATGTACTTTCGTGATGACATATTATGAAATGTCTTGTTGGAGGGTACCACTTGAGGATTTTTGGGACAGGCATAGGCGGATGATTCAGGTGAGGGTGATTAGCAGGTTATAGACATGTGTGTGGTTGGATTATTATTTAGCATGATGATTATACCCAGGTGGAGTTATTATTTGATACACATGTGGAACCACTATTCGTCACTCCCCTCTTCTTTCATGAGGAGATATGCTTGCTTATATGGATAATTAGTTAGACCATTTCTGATCGCTACACTTTATGTTGGGACTTGATTTAGAAGAAACCCTATTTGCTTCTTCTCCCCCTATTCTTTAGTCAGGTGACTATTTGTTGCTCGGATTTGAGCAGGGGATCGGCATAGTGTAGCCGGGGCCTGGATTTTGGCTTTTGGGGTATTATGGCTACCGCGGATAGTAGGCGGTGGACCAGATGTCATATGTGGGACATGTTTGTGATCATGGATGTTGTTATGAACCCCTACTTTTGATTACCCACTAGGCAGTGTAGTAACTTCTATGATTAGAAGGCTGATTAATAAATTGTGGGCTTGGGCATGAGGTATAGACAAGCACAGGTTATCTCTTATTTACTGTCCATATGCATTTATCAGCATGCTTTAGCAAGGTAAGATTTTATCGATATCTGCTTTATTTTTATGTATACCATCTCGGGACATTTGCATGCTTGTATGGTCACCTAGATAGGCCACCTTTTTCTGCTACACTATCATGCTGGAATTGACATAGGAGAAACCCTTTTTGTTATTCTTTTCTCCTTTCATTTGAGGCTCAGGGTATTTGCAGCTCGTGCGCGAGCAGGTGGATAGGATAGTGTAGTCAGGTTCTTGGGTTTTGGGATAGGCAGGGTATTGCGGCAACCGCGGACATTGGGCGGTTGACCGGAGATTTCTTATGCATCAGATTGGGTATCGGGTCTCTTGTGGATGGAGTTCCCACGGTTTGTCTATCTTGCACCAGGTTGAGATCGGGTCTTTCTTTAGTGGATGGGTTTTTCCACTTTGATCATAGTCATGATCCAGTCCTGCTGATTTATGATACTTGTGTTACTGAGATACTTTTCCTTACTCGTGTGGGTCGCTCCCCTCGAGTGCCACTCCGGAGTGTGCGACCGGACGGATCGAGGCCGGTCTGTTATTACTTTAGTGTTTGATCGGACGGACAGAGGCCGATCTGTTACTTACTTTGGGGACATGACCGTATCAGGCAGTAGTCGGTCAGTATTCCCACAGATGAGATTAGCAGGCAGTGCCAGTGCCCACTGGCGGTCAGATTGGGTTATTCAGGCAGGCATTTATTTTCTGATGCATACATTTAGCTATTCTATTAGCTCGGCATTTTAGAGGCATTCTAGTGGTAGCTTTTCATCATGAGTCTTATTCTTTTTAGCATACCACCTTTGTTCCCTTTTGCCTCTGGTAGACCTAGTGGGCGTGTCAGAGTTTGAGGTTTTACCCACTAGGGGAGGCTACTGGTTTACTAGTAGTTCTCACCCCCATTCTTCTTTTCTCTTTTTCTTTTTCCTTATTTTGCAGTGTCTTCTGCGGGTGCTACTGGGCTTTCAGTGGCGGGTCGAGGAGAGAGGACGACTGAGTAGATAGATCTCGAGGCAGGATGAGCGTGTTAGCTGGACTGTTGGTGTACCCATGTTTTTCTCAGACGGTTATACTTTCACCTTTGGGACTGGCTTTGCCAGCAGGTTGTATTTATTATTTTGTGAGCTGGGAGAAACTGATGTATCATTTATACAGATGTATTGTATTTTATTTCCAGCTTCAGTCTGAGATGTATTAGTTTTAGTTCAGCTCTGTTTTTATTGCTCTTTTATTATATCTTTTATATATGAGCAGGTTGTTGGCGCTTCGTGTACACGGGAATTACCGTGTGCACGGCGGATCTGTTGACGGGCCCGGGTTCTGGTTTACACCCGGGGCGTGACAGGCAGGGAGCGGCGATGGCCAGAGGTTGAGGTTGTGTGGCCTGGTGCAACCCGTAAGAGTGAGGCTTTGTAGTTCTAGTGATCCACTCGGTCAAGGGTGCTCGGGAAATAACAAAGAAGGTATAGGGGCTCCACAGAGACTCACCCAGCACTTTATGTCCCGAAGAAAACTGGTGTCGGCACGACTAAACAAAGCTTGACCCGATCTAGGGTTTTTGGTTGCAAAGGCCATGCCGGGTGGCTTGTAGATGGTTCTCCGGCGGTGCCGCGGCATAAGGAGAACCTCCAGAGGCTGTTGATGATAGTGGGAAGGTCCAGGTATAGTTTAATCATAGACGGTGGCTCGGGCTTCCTCGAAAATAGAGAACAAGTTAATAACAGGGATGGGATGGCTTTTCCTGTGAACTATGGCGGCAGCCAGCGGCTACAGTGCATGGGGAGGATGGCAGAGGAGAAGAAGAGGCGTGAGGAGGGTTTTGGGTTAGTTCTTTTGCGCGGCTAGGGTTTCCAAAGGGAACCCTAGAAAACCTTATATAGATGATGAAAAAAAAATGTTAAAAAGTCCTTGCAACTCAAATATTTTTGCATGGGTCCTTGCTGAAGGTGAGTTATGTAGAGAGGCCCCTCCACCAAAAGTTTCACGTATTTTGATGGATAAAATACTAGACATTTTGCTAAATTATACTATAAAATCACTATTTTTTATGCTTTTCAAGGCTTTTGGCTCGTTGATCATAAAATCGGACGTCGCCACAACGCTCGCCACGACGTTCAGCTCGACGAGACCTATCAAGTAGTGATTCGACGAGACCTATCAAGTAGTTATTTTGTTTCGTCCCGATTAGGTCTCGTTAGGTTGCATTAGTCGTTTCTTCAACAAACACCATTCTGTTGCACGTTTTACGATATTTTCGGCTCGTCGAACATAAAAACGGACGACACCACGTTGTTCAGCTTGACGAGACTGATCAAGTGGTGATTTTACTTCGTCGAGTTTGGATTTCGTTAGGTTACATTGGGCACTTCTTCCCGAATACTCCCGAAATCTAATTTTTTGAATATAAAAATTCTAAAAATTCAAATTCAAATTCAAATTCTGAATTTAAATTTCCCTGGTATTACAAGAGACATCTAGGGTTCTCTTGGAAACCCTAGCCGCACAGGGAGATCTCTTCTCTATAGCACCCCCTCGCCTCCCTCTCTTTCTCTACTCTTTCCCCGACCCCTACCAACGCTGGCTGCCACCTATCGTCGCCGAAAAAGAGAGCCCAAGGTCGGCTAAACCTTGGATCTCAGGTTTCTTGGGAGAAGAAGCATTATCTTGGGTTCCTTTTGCATCCAGAGCACCCTGCAACCTTCCTCTCCATCTATGAGTCTCACGAAAGAAGCGTCGCCGCCTGCCATAGCCGTACGACGCCGGAGAAGAAGAGATTTCCATATTTCTTGGACCAGAGGTGAGTCCAACCTTCTTCCTTCTACTTTTCTTGGCATAGAAGGGTTCACATCTTCTTCCTCACCTCCATGGAATCTTCTCTGCACATTCTCGTCGCCGGGCATCATCCGGATTGTCGGCGGGAGCGAAAGCCTCGCCGAAACCCTAGTTTTGGGACTTTTGTAGGTTGACCCGTTGACCTCCTCAAACTTCGAACAAACCTCGGACAGTGACGACGAGTTCCAGTAAGTCGAGGCTTGTCTGTTGATACCTTCGGATCAATCCGAAATTCTTCGGATTAAGGTAACGAACCAAAACTCTAATAATGTAGTGTTTTTATGCAATTTCTGGGTAAGCTAGGGACATAGATGCAATTGTGACCACATGGGCTGCCTCGTGTAGCATGCACATGATCTTTGAACTTTTCGTTCGACATTCGTTGGCTTTCACTAAGCGGAAATTGATTAACGAGTTGTAAATCAGCGAAATTGCCGATTTATCGTCACTTCGGTGCAAAACGCGCGATATAAGTGAATTGGATGACCATTTATGGTTGCTAGGTGTCCCTGGTTGTTCCCGATGTTGTCCTGGCTGGCACAGTGACTTTTGTTTCGCGTTGGTGACTTCCAGAGTCGAAGTCGACTTTTTCGGAAGTGGGTTTTGGTATTTATGGCACCGTTCGAGTTTATATATACACAGAGTTAAAAATTATCATTTCCATCTCTATCTCTTTTTTCGAGCTCTCCCCAGCAAAGAGCGAGGTCTTTAAGCTTAAAAAAAAAAGTGGAAGGCGAAAGTACACCTTAAACGAAGCTTTCCAGGGTAGCATGTGAAGTTTCCTTAAGTTCGGTAGCCTGCAAGAACTAATCGAACCATTAGTGGTCAATCGGCGAACTACCGAAAATTCCGGCAGATTCCGAGACTTAAGTGAAGTATACCGTATAGTCATTGTATATACTATGAGTTAGTGGGATAGGTTTGTGTGAGTCAGTTACTGATATGTGGTTTTAATTTAGGCCCGAGCAGTCAAGAGCCTGCACGAGAGCTGAGCAGCGAATTCCAAGACCGCCTACACTAAGGTGGATACTCCGATCCGGGCATCAGTATAGTATCACCTCATTGGGTACCATACTCAGTCGGATCCCTGTGATCTCGTTAGCCCTGGTTCTATGCTTTGAGTTATATTGCCATTCTTTTTAGTACATCTAGTTGCTTATACTTGAACTTATACCATGCTTGATTGATCATTACTTAGCTCTACTTCTGTTCAGATATTTCAATATCTCCCTATACTTATACTGCATGTTAGAGTAGGAGATCAGTTATTGTTATACAGTATGAGATGATTTCACAGTTGATTGGCATCCCGTGTGGGAGTTCTCGACTTAGTGCTGATTACCCAATCTTTAAACTACAAGCTTGACCATCAGCATTATGATCGCCACAGTACCAGTTGTACTTCTCGTACACCAGCGGACTGGCCCTTGCAGTGGTGCTTTTTGCCGGTAGAGTGGTCTTGTTGACTCGTTAGCCCTAGATCGCACCGAGTGGTGCAGGGTTATGTCAGCCAAATCAGTACCAAATAGTGGCATTGGCCTGAAGTCCTCGTGACCAATAGTGGTATTGATTAGGTACTTGGTTTCCAACATTAACGCATAATTCTTACTATTATGGTTTCGTCATATATCGTTGCTACCTATTTTCAGCATGCTCTAGCACATGTATTTCAGTACTCTTCATATCCAGTATTATGATTTACTGTGATTATTATATCTGACAGTTATCTTCTTTCACATTTGCCTACTGATTTGCTTATCCGTCGATTATTGTATGCTAGTAGGTATGAGTTGTTGTTCTCCGGCTCGTTGTACACACTAGGATACATTCAGTTTTATCTCACACCCTTTGATGATCCATTTTTCAGGTTCGTTCGGTAATAGGAGGTCGGGATGGTGATGTGAGGCATACCGATAGAGCTATCCCCAGTTACTAGCTAGATAGCTAGCCTGCATCTTATCAACTTCTTTATTTATGTTATTGAATCTTTAGTTGTATCTATTATTTATTGAGCATGACTTAGATATTTTAGTTATGAGTTATCATGTGGATTAGTTTAGTTGTGGATGTTGGATATTATTATGATGCTTAACCTTCCTTTATATGAATTGTTAAGTGATTTTTATTAATGATTATTAGAAATTCTATTTTGTATTCTGTACTTGTCTATCCGTGCGTGTATAGAAGAGATTACATTCGAATGGATAGAAAATTTTCTATACACATGGTGGATCTGCCCACACCCTGAGAATTTGTTTATAGCTCTGATTTAAAAGAAAAAATTTAGATCATTTTAAAAATCTGGGGGCATGACATGAAATCTAGGACTTGTTTTCATGTTCAATACAGCAGGGTTTTTTTGTGTGTATGTGCGCGCGGGGACGCGCGGGGGAGGGGGAATAAGATATTTAATTGAAAGAATATTGATGTATAAAAAAAGACTTCCACTTGATTTAGTGTGTCCACATAATACAAAAATATTTTTTTTGAGAAAAATGTAGTATGCTATCCGCTTCGTTTTTTTTTTAAAATAAAAATTTAGTTAGAAATATAAAACAATTAGGCTTCAAAATCGGGGTATCAACTACTAAATCATTTACCACTTGCACTTAGAACGGTTGATAACAATACAAAAATATTAATATTAAGGAATTTTTTTTATACTTAACAATATTTAAAAATATTTTAATATACTTTAACGTTTTATTTGAATGTGTAGGTAAATAAAAAGTCGTTATATATATATTGACACTTGTACTAAATATCAGTAAATTATATTCTGACACTTTAAAGAATCAAAAAATTAAAAATAATTATAAATTTTCTTATTTAATAAATTAGTTTGATAGAATAAAAAATTTATATAACGATGTTTTAAAAAATATCAGCATTTACTATATTATAAAAACATTTGAAAATAATTTTTTCAAGCATTATTTAAAAAGCACGTTTTTATTAATTTTTTTTTTTTTTTTTTTTAGTAACATGGACCAATTTTAATTGATATCTTCCAATATTTTAGCATTTAGTTCCAACGTATTTAATTTCCAATCTTCAATGTGAAGCACCAATTGCTTATCTTTCTTTTGGGGCTATGACATGAGTGGTGCCCAACCAGCGAGAACGACAACGAGAGAGCGAGGGATGGGGGGCACAAGCACATGAGAGCAGAGAGCGGAGAGCAGACCCACACAGGTGGATTGCAGAGAAGGCTCGTGGGGTCGGGGAAATTGCTAATGAAACGATTTTTAAAAATTCTCCAAAACTTCAAAAAGTGAAGAAAACTTGTAGATCTAGCTCTCTGCCAAAGGGGGCTTCAAGAGAATTTCGAAAAAATAAAAAAATGTAGCTTGAATGGCCTATCTATAGAGGGAAAAAATTCAAAAAAACACTTTTCGGATCCAGGGAAGAATTCGGGCGCCCGCATGCAACAGTAGCCGCGCTCAGATCCACGTGGCGCCCATCGGCAGCACCACCGCGCAGCATCCGAACCCGCCGGAGGCTGCCACGCGTCCCACGCCTGCCCCGTGCGCCCAGCGCCCGCGCGGTAGTTGGCTTCGGCCAATCATCGCGCGCCACGTGGCCAGGCGCGCGGTCCACGGCGGGGTGCACGCGGCGCGGTCTGCGCAGGAGCCGTCCGACCAATTAGAAGGCGTCACGCATCCGCTGCGCTTCTTCGCTGGTCCCGATGCACGTCAAATTGAGCCCGTTAAGTCCATTTTGCCCGAAATAGTTGTTTTTTATTATTTTCGCACGCTGAGTCCGTTTTTGGCGTTTGTTTGACGCACAACGAATTCGATACACCAAAAATAAGTATTTTTTCACTGTTGACCACACAGTTAAGTCGCATGAAAATTCGGAACACCATATTTTTTATACACGTGGTGGATCTGCCCACGCCCTAAGAATTGGTTTATAACTCTGATTTAAAAGAAAAAATATAGATCATTCTAAAAATAATCTCATGACATGAAATCTAGGACTTGTTTTCATGTTCAATATAGCATGGATTTGTGTGTGTATGTGCGCACAGGGTAGGGAGGATAAGATATTTAAGTGAAAGAATATTGATGTATAAAAAAAGACTTCCACTTGATTTAGTGTGTCCACATAATATAAAAATATTAACATTAAAGATTTTTTTTTTAATACTTAACGATATTTAAA
Source organism: Tillandsia leiboldiana (assembly GCA_029204045.2). Classification (NCBI taxonomy): domain Eukaryota; kingdom Viridiplantae; phylum Streptophyta; class Magnoliopsida; order Poales; family Bromeliaceae; genus Tillandsia; species Tillandsia leiboldiana. Next base: position 4,860,690 of record CM055075.1, read on the forward strand.
AATATTTTAATATAGTTTAATATTTTATTTGAAAATGTAGATAAATAAAAAGTCTAGACACTTGTACTAAATATCAGTAAATCATATTCTGACAATTTAAAGAATCGAAAAATTAAAACTAATTGTAAATTTTTTTTATTTAATAAATTAGTTTGATATAATAAAAAAATTTATATTATGACGATATTTTTTGAGACATCAGTATTTATTATATTATAAAAATATTTAAAAATAATTTTTTTAAGCATCAATTAAAAAGCGTGTTTATATTAAAAAAAAAAAAAATTAGTAACATAGACCAATTTTAATTGAGAGAGAGAGAGAGAGAGGGGTAATTATAAGCACCAAATAAATATCTGTGAAACCCACAAGCACATGAGAGCAGGCCCACACACGTGGATTGCATAGAAGGCTGGCTTTTATCGTTGACCTTTTTATTATTATTATTATTATTATTATTATTATTATTATTATTTTTAGAAATTTTATTGTGTAACTCTTAATTTAATTCATCTTCGTTATAAATAAAACGAATAGCATATTATATTTTTCTAAAAAAAAAATATTATAAAATTATAGAGTTGAATTGATAAATTGCTAACAGCAGTAAATAATTCAAAAACAAAATAGATTTTATTGCCGACAACTCAAAATTAGTACTAACACTATTCAAAAATATTATTATTTAAACTTTTAAATTACATGAAAATATTTTTATTTTACTTTTAAAAATAAATTTAATTAAAATATTATTATGCAGCCGTTGAAGTTATCAAAATAATTAATTATTTCACATAGTATTAAAATAATAATTTTACCAGTAGCGCTCCTGGTATCATTCTCAGCTAGTTTATATATATACTTTGACCGGTCAATTCTTGGTAAATAGCAACATAATATTTTCTTCTGATAGCAAATAATATTAATCTCCTATAACATGAGCATCTTATTCCCTTGGTTCTATGTATTTGGACCTTGTCATTAGAATAATAAGCTTTTCCAAATCATATCTCCCTATGATGCTTTAGAAGCGTCAAGGAGTTGGTGTAAGATCCGTCTTGCTAATTTTAGTTGATCTTATAGGACCATTTGGCATCCGGTATAAGGAGGGATAAGAGAGTTATCCCTTTCTTTATACCCAAACGGTATTTAAGTTTGGGAGGAATAGCTGTTTCCTCATATCAAGTTATTTCGGTATAAGAGTAGAACAGCTGTTCCACCCGTGAGTGTGGGGGGAATAGCTGTTCCCCCATACCAAATTATTCCGGTATAAGAGTAGAACAGCTGTTCCACCCCACAGGTGGAACAGCTGTTCCACATGTTGCTTATTATTATTATTATTTTAAATTAAAATTCTTTAAATTATAAGATATTTAAATTTATAAAATTTTAAATTTTTTTATTTTATTTTATAAATTTTAATCTTCTCTATTATTCTTATTCTTTTTTAACTTACCAAATACAATTTTTCTTATCCCGGTACAACCATTATACTCAACCAAATACAAAATTACTATAATTATTGCTTGTACCTGAACTTATACCTATCACCGGAATAACCAATTTTCGCTTATACCCGAACAAAACGCAGCCATAGAGAACAATATTTTACTCACAATGGTCATCAGTCGAGAAACTACGCTCTAATATAATTATGGTTTAGACGCGACTCAACTTTCGTTTCCTACTGATAATTGATTCTAATACTAACCGTAACATCCCTCTTTTCAAGATAATCACTCATTTTAAAAGTATTTTAATCCTATCACACTTGACCCTCTTAAACTTAGCCACTATCTAAAATAATATACCAGGATTAAAAAATTTTAATCTATTATACTTTATATATAAAACTATTTCAAATGGTTATTGAGTTAATCCGAACGGTATTCAAATCATGCATAATGATGAATTAATTCAGTATCCAAAAATTAAATTAAAAAGCTAAAGTATTCTAGCTTAATTTTTTCAAATCTCCCCTTCAATTAATCTAAATTGTAATATAAAACGAACCTCCCCCAGGCTCCCTCCCTATGAAGTATTCCATTTTGATTGGGCAATAAGGGTAATAAGTCCTTACACACACTTTAATATTATTCTCTCTTCTAGAATAATAAGAAAAAAAAAAAAGAAAAAAAAAACAGTGTGGTGAGGATAAGTAGTGCTTCTCCTCTTTCCATGTGAATAAGGACCCCTCTTTCCCATTACTTTCTTATTAAACTACCAGTTTGCTTCTTTCTTAGGTACTTACTATTTGTCAATTTTCTACATGTCACCCCAACCGTACCAACATTACTTTGCATTAAAAAAAATTAAACATTACAAATCTATTTATATAAGGGTATATATAAATATACATCCCTTTAGGAGTATATATCTTACACCTCATTTCATTTTGGAATAAAATAAATTTCACTCATCATTCAATGTGACGAGTGAATGGAATGGGGTATAGGATGGTGTACACCTAGGATCCCTATATAATTGCTTATGCATATATAACCTCCACCAGTGCCTCCACCCCATGTCTCTCTCATCTTAATCTCTTTCCCTTCTCTCTAATCCTCTTTCTATACAGAGAACTCCTCTCTAGCTGGTAGCTACTAATTCTCTCTACAGCAGAAGCAGAAGCAGAAGCTAAATCAGAAGCAAAAATGGTGCTCTCCAAAACCGCGTCGCAGACGGATGTGTCGATCCACTCCACTTTTGCCTCGCGCTATGTCCGCACTTCCCTTCCTAGGTGAGCATATCATGACTGCATATATATATGGTTGCTCTTACATGATACTATATATATATATAGTCCTTGTTGCATGATATGAATAGTGATCAGATTCTGAATGATTTAACTTGTTGTAACTAACTAGGTTTCGGATGCCGGAGGAGTCGATACCGAAGGAGGCTGCGTACCAGATTATCAGTGATGAGCTGATGCTGGACGGAAACCCGCGGCTGAACCTGGCGTCGTTCGTGACGACGTGGATGGAGCCCGAGTGCGACAAGCTCATCATGGCCGCCGTCAGCAAGAACTATGTCGACATGGATGAGTACCCTGTCACCACCGAGCTTCAGGTCCATATTAATTAATTAACTCAAAACCAAAAAAAAAAAAAAAAAATTTGTTTAAACTCCGATAAACATGCACTCAGGCCAGAGAAAATACTTCATCAGGGTGGTGTATATTTATATCAAGTACCTTATTAGTTTGAATTCTTAATTTAATTAACTAGAAACTATTCAATCCAAAAAAAATCACAAAACTATATAAAAGGGTCAATCCAATAACAAAGTAGAAAAAGAAAAAAGAGAATTATTGAGGGGTCTCATATAATTTGACCTTTCTCCCCTCGATTGATTGCTTGGTTTCTTTATTATTATTAGGTCCTTGTTTTCTTATTTATTCGTGGGTTTCTATTGGATGGTTTTGCAGTATATAAAAATAATAATAAAATAATATTTTACATATTCTAAAGTTATTTTATTTATTTCTGAATATTCAAAATACTTTTTAAATTTTAAAAATTTCCTTCAAAATATTCTCCAAAGATTACTAATGAAATTTAATTAGAAGAGGGTTTTGGATATTAAAGAATATTTTTGAAAATTTTTAATAATAGTAAGAGGTGTATATATATATATAGAGAGAGAGAGAGAGTTTGACTACTATACTATCGATAGTACTAAGTATTTAGTGCTATCAAAATTTTTACCCTTAAATCAATCTCTTTAATTATTTTCATCCGTTAGATTTTACTATTTTTTCAACCACCCATTAAACCCAATAGGCCCACTATCATATCAACCACACATATTTTAATTCAACGATTAAAAATTTAATAGTATCAATAATTTTTTATTATTAATAATATTTCAACCTAAGTATATATATATATATATATATATATATATATATATATATATATATATATATATATATATATATATAAGCAAAAAACTAAAATCCCTACAAATAGTCAATATTTGTGCCACTTATTTCAATTTTCTAAAAAAGAATATACCCAAAATATGCCTAACACTGCATTTTTATTGACCACAAAATTTACTTTGATGAGAAAAAGTCCTTGTTAGTTGTTTGAATTGGGATAGGTATTGTTACTTGTTAAGATCGTAATTGTCGCTATTGATAGTGAGATTAATAAAACCTTAGTTTTATTTAGTGAATAATTTAATCAGATTTAATGTATCAGACACGCCAATAATCGAAGTAATAATCAAGATAAATAATATTGTAGTTTAATGAGAATAATCAGTTAATATTTTTAAAAGATATTTTTAACATTTTTATTTAAAATAGTACTTCCCTCTAGTTCCGATCTTGATCTTATATAACTTTAAAACACAAAAAATATTATTTTTATTCTAATAAATAAATAAATAAATATAAATTTAAGTTATTTTTAAATTTGATACTTAATTATCATAATTAGAATAAAAAAGAATGGTTTTTTTTTTCCTGTTTTAGGTTATACAAAATAATATGCATTTATGGAGATGAGTGAATTATATTAATTGATAAATTTTAAAGAATTAATTATCAAAATTAAAAGTTGATACCTCTTGTTTACAAAATTTCTAAAATTTAAGATATTTTATTTTATTTTCATTTTTTATTTTTTACGTAAAAAAAAATGACATAATTTAAATGATACAAAAATAATGGGTGGGATATACGTACACACCATCCAATGCATTAAAAAATAATAATAATAATAATAGTATGGGTAGAGATGTACAATGGCTCGGCTTGATATTTGGAGTCGTGCTCGGCCTCTACTTTTAGGCTCGACGATCTAGCACGGTCCGGTTCGAAGCAGATCTGGGCTGTGCTGGACTTAAGAAAAGCCGACTGTCCCGCACAGCACAGCCCAGCCGGGCCAGCACGGCTCGAACCCCGAGGCCCAAGGGGTATGAGCTCCTGGGTGACCATTCTCCCCAAGAGCTCTCCTCCCAAGGTCAAAAGACCTTCTGAGGAGTGGTTTTGGCCCAATGGATCAAACAATTTTGGTTTATTAGACCAAATAATTTTGGTCAATCCTCAACCAATCTATTTAAAAAAAAAAATATATATATATATTTATAAATATTTTTTAAAAAAATTTAATATTTATTATTTTATAATTGTTTTTATAAATTTTGAATTTTTTTTATCCAAATATAAATTTAAATAAAAATAATTTATTATATATTTATATTTTAAAATTATATATATTTTTTAAAAAATTTAAAAATAAATATTTTAAAATGTCAGTTCAGAGCACGGCCCGGCCTGTACCTTTCAGGCCAGAGGACCGTGCTGGGCCTCCTGCCCGGATTTGAAGCCGGGCTGGACTGGGCCGTCCTCGGCCTGTTTCGGCTCAAAAAATATTAAATTATCCAAAAATATAATTAATTATTTGACACAAAAATAATAAATACTCCATTCAATAATTTCTGACACGTGTTCTATCACCAGTCCCTTTCAAGTTGTCCTTTCACAAATCAAGTTGACGGGTTGGTTCCTATAATCTTTGGGAATAGGATTCTTAAGGATAAATTTCAAATTTGCCCCTGTATAGCTCAATTTGTGTTTCACGTGAGAATTTGAAATACTTCAATACATAAAAATATTAAAATTAAAAATTTTAATCTAAGCATAAAATTTTGGATGGTGGTTAGATTTAGGAGATTAAAAAGGTTAACTATATTAGAGTTAGAATAATTCTAAAATAAGTGATCCTCTAAAAAATTAGAACATCATAGTTGATATCAGAGTCAATCACCCGTCAGAAAATATGAGATCAGCCTCAACTGAATTAAAGTTATATAGCGAGTAAAGCATAACTCCCCACAAAATTAGTTAAGACTAGCAAAACGAATCTTATATTATCCAATGCTTATGAGTGTGGTTGTGCTTGATGAGAACATTCGGACTTAAAAGTGGAAGAGAATATGACACACAAGAATTTGAAATAGTTCTATATATAAAATATATTAGAACTAATTGGAGTGTCACACCTTGTTCTATAAAATATTATATTTTGTCTCTTTATAGTTTACGTTATTTTTATTTTACCGCTCTATATTCAAAATATTACACTTTATCTTTTATGATTTATCATATATTTTTTTATTATACTTTAATTTTTAAAAAAATTAAAATGTTTATGATGAAATAAGAATTAAACTACAGTAAACAAAGGGTAATTTTTTGAACTATACTAGTATAAAAAATAAAAAATAGATATAAGTATTAAAATTTTTTGAACTATACTAGTAAACAAAGGGTAATTCAAATTTAAACAGGATTTGGTTTGCAAATACTAGTAAAAAAAATAAAAATTCAACATATTCAAATTTGGATATGAATTTTATTTGTACCCAAGCCCATAAAAAATGCAAACCCCATTAGCCCTTACATATTTTTGTCCCAGATAGGATCCATAAATTAGAAATAGATTTAAAAACAACTTTTTATCAATATTTTAAATATTGGATAAAATAGTAATTCGAAAATATTACTGAATAAAGTATCACTAGTTCAACAACTGATTGAACCAGTGACACAAATTATAAATATGTTAACTATTATTTTAAATTTTACTATAATATATATATTCTTATTCTAATGTTATACTGAATTATCAAATTTTGATTCTATACCAAATTAAATAGATATAATTTTTCAAAATTTACTTTTTATAAGACTAAATCGGTAAAAAAAAATTCTTTAAATTGTAAGTAATTATCTCAAGGTTTTGCTCTTTGAATTGTTCTAAAATTTACTGAAATTTTCAATATTTCATTAGCTAATATTTCTTTCGATCTTAATGTTTTATTAATTTAATTGTAGAATCGATGCGTGAATATGATCGCGCACCTCTTCAATGCCCCTCTAGGCGAGTCTGAGACCGCGGTGGGCGTCGGCACCGTCGGTTCGTCCGAGGCCATAATGCTCGCGGGTTTGGCCTTCAAGAGGAAGTGGCAGAACAAGCGCAAGGCGGAGGGCAAACCTTGCGACAAGCCCAACATAGTCACGGGAGCAAATGTTCAAGTAAAATACTAACTAATTTACAAACTAATTATATATTTATTCTTCGTAATCTTATTTATGAGAATTAAAGGCATATTTGGTTCACATGATTTAGATTTTTTATTAGTAATTAATTTTTTAGAGAATTTTTTCTCGTAATAAAATTTCTATAATACACATGATCTTATTGTTTCTGTATTTGATTCAGTATAAAAATTGTCTAAGTGTATCAATAAAATTATCATTGCACCATTTTTTACACTAAATTAATTACATAAAAATTATAAATATTTGAATATAAAATTTATTTAAATATTCTTAAATTTTGGAAATCCATATATTTATTTATCTTTTTTGCTCATTTTAATTTGTTGGGATAGATATAAAATTTGCACAATAATATCTTAGTCCTTTTAAATCAAATTTTTTCAGAAAAAAAATTTATCACTCCCATTTTTTAAGAGAGTATAAGATCTTGCGAAAATTTTTAATTCTTGCCTCGTTACCTTCTTTTAATAAAATAATTGTAAAATTTTAAAATTTGGGCGTCCTACTTTTAGACATTTAAAAAATACGGTAAACCAAACATGTCCTTAAAAGTAATTATAATATAAAAGTTTTTCAAAATTTTAAAAGGATCATATGAAATTAGCCCTATTTAATTTATTAGTTCAGTATCTTTCTTTACTTAGATATTTAATAATCCTTCAAAGCTTTTAAAATATCTTATTTCTTATTTGGAGGATCAAAATAGTTTTATTGATTTTAAAAAATTCTTTCAAATATCCTCTCTTTTTTTTTTCTAGAATTTAAGTAGATTTTTTTTAAAAAAATATTTAATAATTTTAAATAAATTGGAAATTTTTGAAAAATGGCACTACAACAAAATTATGCTATAGCGATATTTTTAAGTATTTCTAAAATCTAAAAAAAAATATCGCTAATAAAAATACCGACACTTATTGTTAGTGTTGTTATATGTACCGTCGCTAGGGTGTATAGCGACACATTTTTATAATGTGTCCCAAAAATGTGTCCCTATAATCTAATTTTGGATATAGATGGAATATAGATAAAATACTTATACAAAAATATCACAAATATGTGTCCCTATAACCTAATTTTATTGTAGTGTAGTGCGCAAAAACAAGCAAAAACCCCTTTTACTCATTTACTTATTTCTGTATATCTGTATGTAATGTGATATGTGTTTAGGTTTGTTGGGAGAAATTCGCGCGTTACTTCGAAGTCGAACTGAAGGAAGTGAAGCTGAGTGATGGGTACTATGTGATGGATCCCGAGAAAGCCGCCGAGTTGGTCGACGAGAACACCATTTGCGTCGCAGCCATCCTCGGTTCGACTCTCAACGGAGAGTTTGAGGATGTGAAGAAACTAAACGAGCTCCTCACCAAGAAGAACCAGGAGACAGGGTAAGTCTTTTATTGCATGCTTTCGTACGTAATGTAGTATTGAAGATGCGTCAAAAATTAAAATGTCACATTATTTTTATACCAGCAATACGTTAATATTCAGTCAACTAAATTAAATTGTATAACTTAATTGTAATAATTTTAAAATTTAATTTGAATAAAATATTATAGCAAATTAAAGTTTAAAATCAAAATGTCATCTTTTTTATCACTACAATAAAATTATGCTATAGCGATAATTTTAAGTATTTCTAAATTTTTTTAAAAAAATACTGTTGAAAAAAATACCGACAATTATTATTAATGTCGCTATATGTACAGTCGTTAGGATATATAGCGACATATTAGTATAATATGTCCTAAAAATATATCTTTATAATCTAATTTTAAATATAGATAAAATATAAATAGAATATTTATAAAAAAATATGATAAAAATATGTCGTTATAATCTAAATTTATTGTGGTGTATAGATCGAAAACTACACGTACAATTTTTTATAATGTCATATCAACATTATTACTAAAGTTTGATATATAAATATAAAACCATTATTTTGTATCAACTAAAACCACTGAAAAATAATGATTGTTTTGCATTATTTATCAATAAGCATCATATTCTAAGCGCCCGTTTGCATTCGGTATAGAATCGAAAATAGGAGGGATATTTCTTTCATTCTTTCAAACGCATCAGGAATTAATCGGTATAACTTGTTCCGGTACAACTAGAATGAATAAGAATTACTGTTCTCTTCTCAACCACACTCTTACTTTTTTCTTAAATATCCTCCCATGTCTACCGAGGCACCATCTCTCACCTCATTATTACATAATAAAGTTTGAGGACAAAAAGATAATTTATCCCAATTAAAACTCTTTATTTTTTTTAATTCTTATTCTCATACCAATCATAAAATTTCTTATTCCTAGAACCATTCCAAACGCTTTTTTATACTAGTTCCGTATTTTATACTTATTCTTGGAATAGTTAGTTATGTCTTATCCCGTTAACAAACGGTCCCTAAGTAGATATCATTGTGTGTTTATATATTTCTATCGGAATTGTGCAGGTGGGACACGCCGATCCACGTCGATGCTGCGAGCGGGGGTTTTATTGCGCCATTCCTGTACCCGGAGCTGGAGTGGGACTTCCGGCTGCCGCTGGTGAAGAGCATCAACGTGAGCGGGCACAAGTACGGCCTTGTCTACGCCGGCATCGGGTGGTGCATCTGGCGGAGCAAGGAGGACCTGCCTGAGGAGCTCATTTTCCACATCAACTACCTCGGCGCTGATCAGCCCACATTCACCCTCAACTTCTCCAAAGGTAACCTATATCCACTGATGATTCATGCGCACTATACTACCCATATGACACATTCGGAACTCAAAATATACAATATATATTATATAAAACTAAATCTCTTAATTCGATTATAGTATTTGGTTAGAAAGGTTAAGTGTGATAGGATTAGAATAATTTTGGAATGAATTATTTTTTGTAAAAAATAAGACTTTATAGTTGATATCAGAATCAATCACCAGTCGAAAATATAAAATGAGTCTCGATTGAGACAGAGTTTGGATTACATGCTAAATCAAGATATGAAAATAACAAGTTAAATCAGATACTGAATAAGAAAGGCTAAAGGAATGAGTTTTATATTACCTGATGTTCATAAGTGTGCTTAAACTTGACGAGAACGTCAGATTTTAAAGATGAGAGAATAAAATGCGACATTCCGAAACTCTCTCAATCCGACCATAATATTTTGTACAGTGACTAGATTTAAAATATAAAAAAAAGTTAATTATGTTGGTACTTGAGTAATTATAGGATGAACAAACCTTCTAAAAAGTAGTGGTATGTCACGTTTTTTAACTTAATTATGTTAGCCTAACATATGGATATATATAGCTCTTCGTGTTTTTTTTGTTACCATTTATTATTTATTATCCTATGTTTTGGGTGTAATTGATGAACCAATCGAGTAATTGATTGCAGGTTCAAGTCAAGTGATAGCGCAATATTATCAACTAATTCGCTTGGGCTTTGAGGTAATTTAAGAGCTCATTTATTGTCTTATTTCAACTGCACCTGATAATTGTAGTTCAATATATGTTTAGAGATAGAAAAAAAAAAAGGAGAAATATAGGTCGGCGAGTTAAGTGGATTATAATCTTACAAACTTCATCATAAACTTTATACACGTTAATTATTTTTGCATTTTAACATAAAAAAAAAAAGATAAAATTAGCGAAAAAATTAATAGTTGAAAAATAAAATTGCAAGATTATAACCAATTTTTCGCTAGCTCTAGAGTCAACATTGCTTCTAGGGATATAGCCAAACATGTAGCGAGCAAAAGAACTCCATATAGAGGCGTAGTTTGGTAACAGTAAGGTTCCGTTTGCGTACAAAAACTAGGAAGGGATAAGGGGGATATCCTCCTTTTGTACTCAAACAATAAAAAGCTGCTTGGAACAGCTGTTCCACTTAATTTCGGGATTAGGAGAGAATAAATGTTCTAAGCAGCAGGTGGAACAACTGAACTCAGTTGTTCCACCTGCAGTTTTTTTTTTTTTAAAAAAAAATTAATTAATTTTATTTTAAATTATAAGTTATTTAAATTTTTAAAATTTAAAATTTATTTCATTATTTTATAAAAATTTAATTCCCTATATTTTTTTTATTTCTCTTTAATTTACCAAACACAATTTTCTTTATACCCGGTATAACTCTTATACATAAATTAACTTTAGTTCCTGCTAATACCATAACTTATATCTATCCCCGATATAACTAAATTTTTTTTATACCCGAACCAAACGCAGCCTAAGTAACCAAGACGCTTCACCTGGAGCACAGAGCGGAAAATGGTAAATTGCATACTTGGTTCTCAAACTATGGAAAACTTGACATTTTAATTTTCAAATTTTAATATTTTATAATTTATAATTAAAATTTTTAAAATTATTATAATTAAGTTCTACAATCTAATTTAGTTAACTAAATTTTAACATACCATTAATATAAAAAATAATATAATATTTTAATTATCACAATATTGTTTCATCATCTCCGCATTAAATATATTAATATTGTCGACTAAATTAAATTACAGAATTTAATTGTAACAATTATAAAAGTTCGAACCAAAAATAATAAAAATTTAAACTTTGAGAACTACAATATTACAAACATGAGGACCAAATTTGTGATTTACCCGTTAAAAAACAAATCCTAGTGTAGAAAAATGGTTTCAGTGAAAAAACTCTCGAGACTTGTCAAGCAACTTTACTATTATTATTATTATTATTTTTATTTGTTTTTTGTGAGAAAAAATATGTTACTACCACTCCATTCAAATGGTCTTGAAAATAATTAATGGCCGTAAATTTTAGCATGAGAGAAGCGAAAAATAAAACTTTTCATCAACAAAATTCTAAGATTGACTATCTCTAGCGCAAGTGGGAAAGGACTGGTGATTAATACTCAAGTCCTGATTTCGAAACCTAGTTGTTTTACATTTCTAACTAAATTTATTATTTTTTAAAAAATAAATAAAAAAAATAACATGCTACATTTCTCTCCAAAAAAAAAAAAAATGATATTAGTCTAGCGAAATTCACATGTAAAATATTATACACCACTGTTATAATCTTTCAATAGTTTCACATTAAAAAAAAAAAAAAATTAATTAAAAATATGAAAGATCAAGCATCCTTATTATTTTAGCTCGATGGTTTGGACATCTATATGTTTGTGATGGGACAATGGAAGAACCTGTATCGCCCTAATAATCCTACATTATATATATTTGTTTAAAACGGAAGTAGTAGTTTCATATCATATCAGATGGGTCTCATGTTTATATATTTAACTAAAAAGAAGTGTATGAGGTTTTGATTGAAAATGTTAAAGACCACACATTGTAACGGTAATAATTAGGGTTATGCATTATTCGGTCAAAACTATATATATTTTTATGTCTAGTGATTTTTTGTTCCACTGCTTACAAATCTTGTGTTTGCACTGCAGGGCTACAAAAACATCATGGAGAATTGCCAGGGGAACGCGATGGTGCTGAAGCAAGGGCTAGAGCAGACGGGCCGGTTCGACATCGTCTCGAAGGACAACGGTGTGCCGCTGGTCGCCTTCTCCCTCAAGGACCGCAGCCGCCACGATGAGTTCGAGGTCTCCGACTACCTCCGCCGCTTTGGTTGGATCATCCCCGCCTACACCATGCCCCCCGACGCGCAGCACATCACCGTCCTCCGTGTCGTCATCCGCGAGGACTTCAGTCGCACCCTCGCTGAGCGCCTGGTGTTCGACATCGAAAAGGTTCTGCACGAGCTCGATGCGCTCCCCCCGAAGAAGCTGCTCGAGAACGGCACCGCTGCCACTGCCGCCACCGCGGAGCTGGCCAAGAAGAAGTCGGCGGAGGACCTGCAGAGGTCGGTGACGGAGCATTGGAGGAAGTTCGTGTTGGCCAAGAAGACAAACGGAGTTTGCTAGAAGTTAAATCGATCTACAACGTAAGGAAAGAGTCGATCAGTTTAATTGAATATTCATATGAGCTAAAATCTGTGTTTTCGTTGATCTATTATATGCTTTTTTTTTAGCTATGTATATGTATACGTACGCATGTTCCTTGTTTGGTTTAACTTGTTGCATGCATGTCTTGGAGCATAAATGGAACTTTAAGTTTTGGCTAATATATAGAAAATCTCTATGTGAATATTCATTTTTTTTTTTTATGGTTTTTAAAAATTTTTAAAAATCTATATTTTTTTCTTCAAAATCTCTAGTTGATGCATTTAGCCTTTTCTGATTTCGTCGCTATTCCGTCCATTTTTTATAATTTATTATGATGTTCTGAAATTTAGTTGTTAGAACGACTAGTCTCAATAGTTGGTCAACACATTTGTAGAGTATAGAATCGAGTCGGAATCGTTTTGGCGCGAAATGAACGTAAAAACGAACTCAGAGCATTGAAATTAGCTAGAACTGAAGTTCTGGCCATTTTTGGATGAATCGGGCATCCAGATGTTCAGGAGCTGAAGTGATTTTGGACCCAATTCTAGATGCCTGGAAAGCATTGTAGCACAGCCCCTAAGTGAGTTGGTTGCCACTTCGAGTGTATTGAACTGAGTTGACTTGTTGGTGGCTGTTGTGTTTGGGTGCAGGATTCGAGCGCTCAGAAATATCTGGGCACACCTTCGTTGGTTTTGGGCTTCTCCACGGACGCCCACGAGCTATTCCAGACACTGTTTCGAGGTCTTCCGGACACCCAAAGGTGGTTTCGGTTGCCTGAAAGTTATGTTTTCTATTGGAAACATGTTATTTCTTTTGGTCCGAGGGCTCATTCTTTCTACTCCTCCGTTGTGTTCCCTATTCATTTCTTTCACTCTCATTCATCTAGAGACTTTCGCAATTCCATATGTAATCCGTTCCTTCTTCCTCCTTTCTTCTTGTGGGCTGGGAGCAGAGGCACTAGCAGCAACAGCAGTAGCAAGGGTGGAAGCTTGGCAATTGGATCGATTGGGAGCTCTAGCTGTGGGTAGAGCTGACGGTGGTTGATAAAGCCGGGTATTAAGATGAAGAAGCATAAGTACAAAAGAGAGAATACCTGAAGAACCTAATTTTTCAACAAATATTAAAAGTATTATTCAACTCTTCAAAATTTCTAAAATCTAATTGCATTACCTAACACCATGCCTATATATATATATAGATACGATACTCGAATTCTATTGCAAATCAATTTTTTAAAATTTAGCAATTTTCTTAATATAATCACAACTAAGTCAGTACATCTCTAATTTTAAAAAATTTGAAATAACTAATTAATTGAAATCAAAATATATAGAATAAATATAAATTTTTCTAAAATATTCTAAATACCAAACAAAGGTCTAAACAACCGAGTGGCACCAAAGAGCCGAAGGCCGAGAGCCGAACTTAGTCGTGAGCTGAATGTGACTAGAAATGTAATGACCTGACCAACTAGCAATAATAACTCGTTGGACCCACAACACAGCCCAAAATACTTAAACCCAATTATTATTACTAGTGTCCATATCTCTTATATACTCAATCACAAATTCAATCTCATCCGATGTAAGACTATTGGGGTGTCACAGACTCTCCCCGTTTAGGCCTGACATCTTCGTCAGCCCAAACACACACAGCCCAAGGTCACCAGGCAATGTGAGATTTGTTTCGCTTGCCCTGTCATCTAGACCCAAGCTCAGCCGAGACTCGTCTCACACTTTCGGCTGGTGACTCGCTTTGATACTAAATGTAACGACCCGACCCACTAGCAATAATAACTCGTTGGGCCAACACCACATCCCAAAATGCTTAAGCCCAGTTATTATTACTAGTGTCCATGTCTCTTATATACCCAATCACAAATTCAATTCCATCCGATGTGGGACTATTGGGGTGTCACAAGAAAGAGCTGAGAATCGAGTACCGAACTCAACGGGATCTTCGACTCGGCTTAATGGAATCACATTTTTCCATGAACTCAATCGCTAAATTAGTCGCATCATCCTCCCCGAATTGGAAAGAACTCATCCTTGAGTTGAACACTTAGTCCTCCGATGAATCTCCATTGTAAAGGATCAAATGTTTCACATTAAAGACATTCGATGTTTTTAGGTGACTCGGTAGTTTAATTTGATATACATTATCATTAATCCTCTTTAACACCTTGCAAGGGCCAATTTTTCGCTCACTCACCTTGTATTCGCCTGCTGAATAATGATCCTTAGTTAAGATGACCCACAAATAATCGCCTATATCAAATGTCAATTTTCGCTTGTGCCAATCTGCTACTTCTTTATACTTCACTTTTTTAGGTTCTATCTGCGGTTGGATCTCGTTATGGATAGATTTAAATTGCTCAGCAATAACTTCTCCCTAAATGCTTTACTTTTCTACATGCAGAATAGGAGCTAAATCAAGAATACTATTTGGGTTAGAGCTATAAACTATCTCGAAAGGACTCCTACCGGTTGTACGATTTTGGGATCTTTTGAAAACGAAATCAGCTTGTGGTAAGACCAAATCCTACTGTTTTGGCTTGCTCCTAACTAGTGTATGCAATAAATTACCGAGGCTTCGATTCACCACTTCAGTTTGCCCATTGGTTTGTGGAAAATATGGCATGCTAAATTTTAATTCGGTTCCCAATTTTCTTCAAAGACTTTTCCAAAAATGGCTTATAAATTTTGTGTCTCAATCCGATGTTATGCTCTTCGGTACACAGTGCGATTTTACTATCTCTTTAAAGTATAGATCAACAATATTGCTAGTATTCATGATTCTTCTACACAGAACAAAATGTGCTATCTTGGAGAACCGATCAACAATCACCATCATCGAATCTATATGTCACTGCGTCCTCGGAAGCCTTAGCACAAAATCTATGCTAACATCCTCCCACGACGCTTCTGGTATAGGTACAGGAGTATATAGCCCTGCATTCATCACAACTCCTTTTGAGACCTGACAAACATAACATCGATTGACAAATCTACCGACATCTTATATTATCTTCAGTCAGTAATAATCACTTAAAACTAATGCTATAGATTTATCTCGACTAAAATGTTCTGCATCGTGTAAGTCCTTAATAATGTTTTCTCGCAAAAAACAATTGGGGATACACAGTTGCATGCCCTTAAACAGAAATCCATCTCGCACTTGAAATTCGATTGATCTACCCAACTCGACTTCGGTAAGTATCTTGCCAAAGTATGGATCTTCTGTATTCAACTCCTTTAAAGTATCAAAGCCAACAACCTGAAGCCTCATAGTGGTAAGGACTCTAGTCTGCCGACTCAAGGTATTAGCAACTCGGTTGACGGTTCCTAATTTATGTCGCAGCACAAAGTTGTACTCCTGCAGAAAACTCGGCCACTTTGCAAGTCGGCTACTCAACTTCTTTTGACCATTGATATACTTCAATAACTCATGGTTAGTATGTAATATAAACTCTTGATAGAACAAATAGTGTCTCCAATGTCGTAGGGCTCAGACCACACATATAACTTGTGAGGACCCGAATCCCCACGTAAGGATTACTATTACATCAGCAGCTTATGGAGGCCTATGTGGTGTGTCGGCGGTGTTTGTGCGCGTATTGGACACAAGTGTTGGACTTAGTGTGTAAAATGGATCACGAGTACATTCGGATGCCCCGTCGAATTTTAGAGGTGGTTTTGCGCGAAACGGACATTAGATTTGGATTCGGCGCGGAAAAACGATGGAAATCGACTACTTGGTTATATTTTTCTGAGTCCGGACGCCTGAAAACGGACACCCGGAAGATTTCAGTGTTTTTGGGTGCACGGTGGACCGGTGGACCGAGGAGAGTGCCACATGGCGGCTTCCTGTTGGTGCCGTAGGCCACGTGGCGGAGCGGAGGTCGCGGCGCAGTGGGCTCGGCCCACGGGAGCAGACGCGGGCAGCGCGCAGGCGCGGGCAGGCGCGCGGGCAGGGCCGAGGGCGAGCGCGGTGCAGCGGGGGCGGCGTGCCACGTCGCGTCTTCCCGTTGGCCCGCTGTGTACAAGTGGCAGCAGAGGAGTTGTTGGCGCATCAGGCGCGGTCCACGGAAGCTTGTGCGGGCGCCTCGGGCTACGTGCCAGGCAGGGTGGCAGGTGGCAGGCGCAGGCGCACGTGGGCGCGGCGACCGAGCTGTTGACGCTTGGGTTCCCGCGCGTGGGTGCGCCACGACAAGTATGCTTATGAAAGTATCTGTCACGCCCCGGGGTCAAAACTGCGACCCGGGCTCGCCAACAGATCCGCCGTCTATACCAAACCCCGCATAGGCGAAGCGTCCTACCTGCAAGAAAAGGGTCTACAGCTAAACAGATATCAGAGCAATAACATAAAAGTGCTGTAAAACTAAAACCAATCATCTGTACAACTAGAAATAATAATAACAATGTCCATCTCCCAAAATGATAATCATACAATATCCTCAAATACAAAACCCAGAACTCAACAGGAAGGTATCTCAAATAAAACATCAGTGTACAGGCTCTCAATACATAACATATCCTCATTACATCATGTTAAGGATTTTGTTTTGGCGTATTTCGTGATATGGTTAAGTCTTGAAGATTGAAGATGAAAATGGTTGAATCATATACCACAATCTCAAGAAAGAAGAATTCAAAAGGATCAGGTATGTTTAACTAAGTTATCTTGGTGATCCGAATACTTCTTATAATGTAGAAACACTTGGATGGATTTCTAATCGCATAAAAATCAAGAAACTGGATTGTTATATGTTCAGGATCCGGAACAGGGTACTACAGTCCGGACCCCGAACGTTGGTTGGTTCATGCACAAATCCAGCCCGGAACATCCCTATTTCAGTCCGGACCCCGAACGTGGATTTTGCTGAAATTGCATGAACAGTCCGGACCGTAGGCATTTCGTTCCGGACCCCGAACCTTATTTTTTCAGGAATTCTCTGAAAAACAACTACAGTCCGGAACGAGCCTAATCCAGTCCGGAACGAGCCTAATCTAGTCCGGACCGTCATGCGAGTAAAATTCTGTTACAGTCAGTTTTTTATTCTTATCCTCTTCCAATGGTTTCTAACCTATAAGTAAACCCTAATTCTATTGTTTAGGGTAATCCACAGATAATCCACAATAAGTTTTTTATCTCCGTAAATGAACGAGGAAAATAAACGGATGAAAAACTTATAGATCCACATATAGAGAAGAAAGGAAATAACTAGATTTAATTCTATGTTTCTTCATCTATATTAATTAATTTGATTCTAGGTTTTCATACTCAGATTTTGAGTAGAATCAAATTAATGAATACTTAGATGGCATTTCCGATCTATCTTTGATCTAAGTATTCGGCGGATCATCACCACCAACAAAACAACGATTTTCCCCAAAATTGGCGCGTGGATTCGCGTGGCCTTGTGGATTCAAGGTGCTACCACTCTCGTGGATTCGGAGCGAGGTACGTTCGTGTGATTGAGACGTACTACCTGGTGGAGACCGTGGATTCGGTCAGACGTCGTGGGCTCAACGTTGGACGCCGTGGATTCGGCGTTGGACGCACATCGTGGATTCGAGGCGCGTTGCGGAGCGAGCGGAGAAGATCAACTCGGAGCGTATGGAAAAAGGATGAGTCGTGTGTGAGTACGGTATATCACATTTGTACGTGTTTAATCTTAGTTGATTTCACCGTGTTATCGGTCCCGTGGTTTTTTACTCCTGTGATGGAGTTTTCCACGTAAAATCTCTGCGTGTTATTTATTTTTCCGCATTGGGTTTTATTACGCAAAGATTTTTGAGTGTTTATCGTTTACACCTATTCACCCCCCTCTAGGTGTTTTTTCCCCTATTTTAGATCCATATTAGATATAACCCAACAATTGGTATCAGAGAGGGAATAGGGTTGTAAACAATGGTTGAAGGTGGAAACATCAACAGACCCCCGTTCTTCGATGGAACAAACTATGCCTACTGGAAAGTACGGATGAAAGCATTTTTAATTTCCATCGACGAACGGGTGTGGCAATCAATCGAGTTAGGATGGTCATATCCAACTGAAATATTATTGATGTTCACACCGTCAAACCTAGGTCGAAATGGACCAAGGAAGAGATTGACTCATCTTCTTACAATGGCAAAGGAATTAACGCCTTATTTAATGCTTTGTCACAAACTGAATTCTCTCGCGTCTCGGTATGTGAGACTGCGAAAGAAATCTGGGATGTTCTACAAGTTACACATGAGGGAACAAACCTTGTGAAGATTCAAAAGCTGCAAATGCTTACGAGCAAATTTGACTATATTTTTATGGCAGAAAATGAATCTTTCACAGATTACTATACACGGTTGCAAGACATCGTAAATACATGTGCTAACTTGGGAGAGAAAATTTCAGAATATAAAGTTGTAAGAAAGATTTTAAGGACTCTTCCTGAAAGATTTCGTTCCAAGGTTACGGCCATTGAAACTATTAAACACCCGGACGAAAATCCGTGTAGAAAAATTAGTTGGTGCACTTCAAACATATGAAATGACATTTCCTACTAACTATTCTTCAGGACAGGCATCCACTTCTAAGTCTTCAGGTTTTGCATTGAAAACAACAAAAGAAGAAGACGCGGATTCATCCTCCTCAGACGATGACGAGAACCTATCTATGGAGGATTTTGAGAAGCAGCTTGCTCTCTTGACAAGGAAATTTTGCCGAAACTTTTGAAGGGGTAATTCAAGTAAAACTTCATCCTTCGTAAAGTCGAATAAAGGCAAAGGTTCTTCAAGCTACAAGTCAAGAAAGCAAAAGAGTTTTTCAAAGGATAAGAAAAGCTCAGAGGGACAAATCCAATGCTTCAAGTGCCAAGGATACGGTCATATCTCAACGGAGTGTCCCAATAAGAATCCGACGAAGAAGAAGGCGATGCAAGCCATCACTTGGGATGACACCTCATCGTCAAATGAGTCATCTTCCAGTGATGAAGAAAACAACGCAACGGAATTCCACGCGTCCACAACTTCACCCTTCGTATGCATAATGGCAAGTACATCCGATTCCTTGTCCAACTCCTCCCAAGTTGAAAAGAATGCAACGGACAACGAATCGAGTAATTCCGAAGGTGAAGACTTTGCTTTGGCCTACCACAAACTTTTAAAGGATTCAAAAAAATTGGCCAAGCAAAACAAGGGTTTGAGAGGGAGATTGCAGGATCTAGAAGAAGAAGTAAAAAGGGCAACTTCTCTCTCAAACGGTCTTGAAGTGGAAAGGGATAACTTGATGAAAGTAAATGTTTCCCTTCAAGAGAAAAATGAGAATTTCGAGAAGGAACACGTAAAAATGGTGGATAAAGCAAGTTACTTCTTGAAGCTCTACTCCGAGGCTCGTCAAGAAAAAAATGGAAATGACGAAGACCATTTTCCAACTTAAGGATGATTTAAAGCGATTTTCTTCGGGAAGGAGCAAGTTGGATAAGATGCTTGGTCTTGGTCAAACAAACCATTTCGGCCTTGGATACAATCGAACTGGAGACAGTCCTAATTCGAGTAAGACAGTTTTTGTGCCCCAGTCGGTATCTCCTCCGACGACGACGGAAATCACTACATACAACGACAACAGGCCTACCTCACCTATTGCGGGTTCTTCAAGCTCAAAGGTATGTTTTCGTTGTGGTTTTGCAGGGCACATACGAAGAGATTGCAAGATTGGAGCAAGACGAGAAAATCAAGCGCCTCTTGCAACAACTACCGACGTATTCATTCCCCGGAAATCAAAGGAGAATACTTCAAAAGAAAAGAACATCGGTAGTTCACCCCACAAGACAACGTCATCAAAGAAAATTGATCAATCAAACAAGACGTTTTTACCAAGGAAAACAACTTCACAATCATTGCCAACGCACTCCAAAACTCAGAAGGTTTGGGTATGCAAAGGTGAATTCTTTCCTTGTCTTTGACTTTTCTGCGATCGAATGTCCTGTAAATTATGTAATTTATTCATTTTTGAAAGGAGTTAGATCTGAAAATAATTGCTATGTAGTTCCAAATAAAATTTCTGAACATTGTAACCTAGTTTCTTTGGATAATGAAACTCTTTGGCATGAAAGACTAGGTCACATAAATTTTAAGGAGCTATCTAGGATTTTGAATAAAGACATGGTTAAGGGGGTTCCTAAACTTTCATTTAAAGAAAACATTGTGTGTGGAGGTTGTCAAAAGGGAAAACAATCAAGGGCTGCACACAAGAACTTGAACCACGTTGGTACCAAACGGCCCTTAGAATTACTGCACATGGACTTAATGGGGCCGACTCGTCAACCATCTTTGGAGGTAAATGATATATTTTTCTTTTGGTTGATGATTTCTCTAGATATATACATGGGTAACATTTTTAAAAGAGAAAGCGGATACTTTCTGTAGTGTACCGATTTTTGTTTTGAGCTTCCTGACTCCACCGACGAGCTTTTTGACTAAGGAAAGGTGCGAGCATGTGTATTTTCAATTTACAGCGGAGTTCGGGAGGTTCCGGGCAGCGGCGGAGGTGCGGAGGTCGAAAAGTGAGTTATCGTGGCCCTTTTGATTATTTTATTCATTTAATTTCCTTAATTAACTTTTGTTAACCCTTGCCTTTCTAGTGCTGTTGGTGGAGAGGGAGTGGTCTGAGTGTGTGTGTGGCTTAATTAATTGAGTGAGTGGGTGAGGTTAATTAGTGGTGAGTTGGTGGGTATTTAATTCCTTTCACTTTATTTAACTCCCTCTCACTATCTCTCTCGAACTCCACCTCACCACAACCTTCTCCAAGCTAAACTTTTTGGTGGTCTGAAGCAGAGGGAGAAGAAAGCAAGGAAAGAGGAAGAAGAAGAAGAGGAAGGAAAGGTGTTCTTGACCTTTTGCCTTCGCCGCGAGGGTGTGGAGCCGACTGTGGGCGCGGTGAGCCTCGGCGAGGTGGGCTTTATTTCCTGCTGTTTCTTGTGGAGTTTTGGGTTTTTGCTTCTCTTCTCTCCTCCTCTTTTCTTTTCTTTTCTTTTCTTTTTGCTGCTTGTGGCTTGGAGGACTTCTTGTCCGAGGTGGCGGTGTGGTGCGAGCCGCGCTTGTGCTTTTTGCCGGCGCTTTGTTGGCTGGGCTGCTGCTGCGCGGGCGCGCATGAGCGCCGCGCGCAGCAGGCGCCCTGCTGCCGTTGAGGTGCAGCAGGGCGCGAGGCCTCCGGCTGCTAGTGCTCGGAGCGCTGCGCCCTGGCGGGCTGAGAGGGGAAAGCAGCACCACCGACGCGCGCAGCGGCCATGCGCTGCGCGCGCAGTGCTGCTGGCCCCGCGCGGGCTGCAGGCCGCGCGTTGTGCGCGCGGCACTGCAGGGCCCCGCGCAGGCGGCCTTGGGGCCGCGCGGGTTGCAGGCCGCGCGCGCTGTGCGCGCGGCACTGCAGAGCCCCGTGCGGGCGGCCATGGGGCCGCGCGGGTTGCAGGCCGCGCGCGCTGTGCGCGCGGCACTGCAGAGCCCCGCGCGGGCGGCCATGGGGCCGCGCGGGTTGCAGGCCGCGCGCTGTGCGCGCGGCACTGCAGGGCCCGCGCGGGCGGCCATGGGGCCGCGCGGGGTGCAGGTCGCGCGCGCTGTGCGCGCGGCACTGCAGAGCCCCCGCGCAGTGGCCATGGACCGCGCGGGCTTGCAGGCCGCGCGCTAGGCGCGCGGGCCTGCAAGGCACCGCGCGGGCGGCCATGGACCGCGCGGGCTTGCAGGCCGCGCGCTAGGCGCGCGGGCCTGCAAGGCACCGCACGGGCGGCCATGGGCCGCGCGGGCTTGCAGGCCGCGCGCTAGGCGCGCGGGCCTGCAAGGCACCGCGCGGGCGGCCCTTGCGGCCGCCCGGCCCTGCAGGCCGCGCGCTAGGCGCGCGGCACTGCAGGGCACCGCGCGGGCACCCTTGGGGCCGCGCGGTGGCGCGCGGCACTGCAAGGCGCCGCGCGGGCAGCCCTTCGGCCGGGCGATGCTGCCGGCTGTGCGGGGGCTGGTTTCTTGGGGGCTTTGCGGCCGTGAGCCGCACGGGGCCATTGTTTGCGACATGCCGGTACGCCGTGGTGGATGCGCGATGGGCCTTCCGCGCAACGCCCGGCGTTCGTCGTCGCCAGGTGGAGTTTTCCGCCGTTTTGAGCGCGGTTTTGACCGCAGGCCTTTCTGATCCCTGTTTTTCACCTTTTCGCAGCTGAGGCTCAGTGTCAGCTTGGCTCTGTGATCGGTGGTGAGCGCTGTGCCGCGTGGAGTTGTGGGATCGCGCCGATACCTCCGTTTGGCGCGCGGTTTTTGCAGGTTCTTCACAGGTGGGTTGGTTTCTTTCGAAAGGATTACAAGATGCCATTTTTGTTTCCAGACGCAAAGGTATGGTGACCTTGTGCTATCAGGCAAGTGCGGGTCAGTCGTGTAAGTCGCGGGTTCTGGTTTCCGACTAGGGCATGTATGATGCTCCTGGGTGTTCGCTCTGGATTACACAGCTGTATTGGAAGCCCTGGCCGAGTTACTAGGAGGGCGTTTTCCCCGGCCGAGTCACCGGGAGGGCAGTTTTTCCCTGGCCGAGCTACCAGGAGGGTACCTTTCCCCGGCCGAGTTACCGGGAGGACTTTTTCCCTGGCTGAGTTACCAGGAGAGTACTTCCCTGGCCGAGATACAAGTGGAAGTTCGCCCCCGGCCGAGTTACCGGGTGGCTGCGGGGAAATGACATGTGCGGGTGGTCATTTTCATATTATGCTAGATGTCATTTAGTACAGCATTGCATTGAGGCATATAGTGATAGATTTACTTACATCTTTCATTCCAGTATTATCTATCTATCTATCTATCTGTTTTTGCCTCCAGTGGACTTGGTGGGCTACCGAGGATAGGGCATCGGTACCCACTGAGATCTGACTTTTTAGTTGATCTCACACCCGCCGTGTGTGACAGGTGTTTCTGAGGCGGCCGTTCCAGGGCCGGTACGTGCGGAGTCTTCAGACCGTGGCAAGGGCTTGGCCGACTAGTGCCTCCTGGGTCTGTAGAGTCACAGGTAGAGCTACTCAGGTATTTTTGGTTTCCCACTTTTGTACTAGATAGTGGTGTTGTACCCCTTTTTGGGAGGTAGTGGATGTTGTACCTGGACTATTTACTTAGTGACTCTTGTATGCAGTTTATTTTCTTCAGTGTTGCATCTCCTTTGCTCTGATACTTGTATGGCTAGATCCCTTTTTACAGGTTAGACGCTTCGTCTGTGCGGCAGTTTCCGCACAGACGGCGGATCTGTTGGCGAGCCCGGGTCGCAGGCTCGACCCCGGGGCGTGACAGATTAGGTGGTATCAGAGCCTAGGTGTTTAGGTCTTTGGGGACTTAGGGACCTTAGGCTTTTGGTTGGACAGTAGAGTGACTGTCGAGAGAGTTGTGTGGTAGCGAGAGTTTTGGTTGTGCTGTGACTCCCCCGGGATTTCGGGCGAGTGACTTTACATGTTAGCTCTCTAAAGTAGTTCTGTTGGCTGCAGACAACACAACACTTTAGAGTTGGAAACATGTTTTAGACTTTCGCTGGCTTTGGGTTGTGAGGTTTTGGTTCTCTGACACCCTGTTTTCCCTATTACAGTTGCCTGAGATGCCTCCTAGACGTCGTGCGACGACGAGGGCGCACTCCGCGTCGGAGGACAGGCCCGAGCAGGAGGAGGCTGCACAGGGTGAGGTTCATGAGCTGCGGGCCCAAGTGGCCCAGATGTCTGAGGCGTTGCGGCGCCAGGAGGAGGCTGCCAAACGCCAGGAGGAAAATTTGGAGCGGATGATGAGGTTACTTGAGCAGAGGACATCTGCGGCACCGCCAGCGGCGACTTCGTCGACCTCATCTCAGATCGCCCCGTTGACAGAATTGGAGCAGAGGGAGCTCACGGATCGTTTAGCTTATGTCAGCCAGTTCCGTCCTCCGCGTTTCGCCGGGCAGAGTTCTGAGCCTCGGGAAGTAGAAAACTGAATTTCAGCAATAGAAAAGTTATTTGAGAACCTGTTTATTAAGGAAAAGCATCAGGTGTATTTAGCTACACACTTCCTGGAGGGTGACGCAGAGACTTGGTGGCGTCGTGTCCGCCCCCCGGGACCGCCAGGAGCTCAGGTGATGTCTTGGCAGGAGTTCCGCGCTTTGCTACTCGGGGCCTACTTCCCCGACAGTGCAAAGCAGAAGCTTGAGGGGGATCTTCGTCGACTGCAGCAGGGTAACCGACCCCTTCCGAACTATATTCGAGAGTTCCAGCGCTTATTGAGCAGCGTGCCGCATGTTGCCCCTGATGAGGCCCAGAGAGTGGACCTGTTCGAGCGAGGGCTGCACCCGGATATTTATCACCTGGTTCATTCACACCGATCGTTGACTCTGGACGCAGCCATGGAGCGTGCACGGTGGGTCTCTAGAGGGCGGGTGATCATGGCAGAGAGGGGCGGGGCGCCAGGGGCTAGTTCCGGGGAGAAGCGCCCCGCACCGCAGGATTTTGGACAGACGAGCAGACTGCGGCCCCCGAGGCCGCCTCAGATCCCGCCTCGAGGCCGCGGGGCACAGAGGAGACAGAGATCGGGGGGCTCCCGGCCTCCTAGGCAGTAGCAGCAGCAGCAGAGCCGCACTGATAGTTGTGTGATTTGCGGCGGACCCCACGCCCCCCAGCAGTGTGATCAGCGGCAGGGCCGATATTACCGGTGTGGGCAGGCAGGGCACAGATCGTGGTCTTGTCCTAGAGCGGGGTCATCAGCAGCGTCGGCAGCTTCGGTTCTTCCTCCACCGCCCTTTCTGACGGGCGGATCCTCGACAGGTTTTGGCCAGGGGGATAGGGCCACTTCGTCGCGGCAGTCGGACAGGCGACCACCCCCGAGCGGCAGGGTGTACACCGAACAGGTCGATGATGCGGGGGCAGCTGGCCACGTGGTGGCAGGTATTATCCTTATCTCCTCTACTCGCACTAGAGCTTTATTTGATACCGGAGCATCTCATTCATTCATCAGTAGGACATTTGCATTCATGCATGGGCTAGAGATAGGACCGTTATCTTGTGCTCGTGAGGTTCAGGTACCCGATCATGTTCTACACGTTGATGAGTGTTGTTGGTCCTGCCCTGTGCAGTTAGGGCCTTGGATTTTACCTGTTGATCTTTTGGTCCTTCGCCAGCTCCGGGATTTCGACGTAGTTTTGGGGATGGATTGGTTGACTCAGTATTACGTTGCTATTGATTGTCGAGAGAGGACTGTGACCCTTAGGGAGCCGGGTCAGGAGGAGTATGTTTTCAGAGGTTGTCAGAGTACGCTGTTTGCAGCGACGATCTCTTCTGCTAGAGCCCGACAGCTGATGAGTCGTGGTTGTGTTGCTTTCTTAGCTACTGTTGTAGAGGCGCCTACGGCGATGCCTGGACTCGAGGACATTCCTATGTAGTGGCCCTAATTCCCATGCAGCGTTCTTCCGATGAATCCACTGTTAGAGCACCTAGTGTTGGTGTATCTGGCCCATGGTGCATCAATGGGATGCCACAGATGGACCCTGTGTGTTATTATTAGCTGTGTAGGCCTTCGGCTGAGTTTGCCAAAATTTCGGAAAAAAATTAGGCCCAACAGAGGTCGGAAATGGATTCAGCACGGAAAAACGCTTGAAAACGGCTATTTGCTTGTTTGTTTCTGAGTCCGGATGCCCAAAAACGGACTCCCGGAAGTTTTTAGTGGAAAATGGTGCATGGGAGGGGCCGTAGACCGCCGGGATGCCACGTGGCGGCCTGTCATTGGCCGGTTCAGGATGCGCGGTCCACAGAGCTGCGCGGCGAGGTGCACAGACCCGGCGCATGGACACGTGGCACCGCCTGATTGGCGGGCGCAAGGCGCGCGGTCTACCGGGTGAGCGCGGCGGTGCATGGACCAAGGCGGGGGCACGTGGCAGCCTCCGGTTGGTCGGCGCACGCGGCGCGGTCCACGGAATTCCAAAGTGGAATGCGTGGACCGGGTGTAGGGGACACGTGTCACCCTCTGATTCGCGGGCGCACCGTGCGCGGTGCACGGGGCCGGGGCTGGTACCTCGGGGCGCGTGCGCACGACGGGGCCATGCCGCGCGCCCGGCGCGGCCGCCGACCGGTCAGCGGGTCAACCGGGTGGACACGCGTCGCCCGCTGGTTGGCGGGCGCCTACCGCCTCACTGTGCGGGGGCGGGCCACGTGGCAGCCTGGGGGTGGTCCGAACAGCTGTTTGCTGTTCGGCGGGCCACGTGGCGGCACCTGGTGGATTCGGGCGTGAACAGTATTGGGCCGGCCCAACACTGTAGCCGCCCGAAAGTACCGGGCGCCCGAAAGTTGGGCCCGAAAGCCCATTGACTTGTCTTTTTGGGCTGATTTCGGGTGAGGCCTATAAATAGGCCCCTTGGGGCTCATTTTTGAGGCTTTTCCCGAGAGCTTTAGCCCTTGAGCCATTCACCAATTTTCTTTCTCTCCCTCTTGTGCATCTTTTGGCGAAAGTTCAGAATTTTTGGAGGCCGCGACTATGGCGACTTCTGCATCGGGGTGCGGAGCGACGATCTACTGTTGGAGGCCCATTTTCGTCGCAGTTTAGTCTGGGAGGTCTACCGGGATACCCCGACGTTATTTTTGGAAGATTTCTGCGGTGACGGTTTCGTAAGAGGTAAATCTATAATTTCCGTGTTGGACACTTTTTCTGGAACTGAGCTTTTCTCGGGGTTCTGGGTACATTTTTAACCCCCTTTACGACTGTTGATTGAATTGGATAGCACCTACTTGTCGGATTTTTATCTCCTCATCCGGACATCAGAATTCGACGTTTCAGGACTCTATCGACATCTACTCTTCGCGAGGATCGCCGTCATATTTTTATTGGAATTTTTGGAGGAAGTTTTTCAGGTGAAAATTTCGTGTTAATGGGACTGTTCACCACAGATTTTGGGATTGTGGAATTTGTGTGGATTAAATTGTAATTTTGGTGTATGTTTGTACCCAGGAGGTTGTGAGCACTTCTACCGTGTTGTTGGCTTGGTGGGATCTGTGATTTGACTGTTTTGGGCTTTCTCAGCTGTACGATTCCGGGCAGTTAGCACTTTCAGGTGGGTGACCTTGCTTCCAAGAACTCTGGACTGTGTACTAATTCTATGTGTGTAGGATCATGCATGTTAGAAATTGGAGTATTAGCATGTGTAAAACTGTATGTTGTATCTTGTATATCAGTTGATGAATCTTTTGATTCCTACTTTATGTTAAGTAGTGAAATCTTGGAACTTGACCTAGTACCCCTGTCATATGTATCATGTTCAGCCAGTCTGTAGTAAACTCCAACTTGGGCTAGGTTTTTACTGCTCTAGACATTCCACATCACGATACTTCATTTCACTATGGACTTAGCTTTTCCTCGCCCGAGTTGTGGGCCGAGAGGTCGGGTGGTTGTGGGATGCATTTGCACTCGTGTCCGGGGACCGAGTGGAGTTGATAGCAGTCTGTAGATCTGATTTCTTTGGGAGAGTGATAGTGATGGTAGATCTGGGTTCTTGGAAACTGTCAGAGTGACAGTGAGTCTCAGCTGTGTAGATTCCAGCTAGTGAGTGAGTTAGTGATTTGTTGGTTAGCCGATCTTGTTGATCGAGGATTTGGATCATAGCCTGCATGAGCCACATTTGAGCTTTACTGAGATACTTTACAGAGATACTTGTTATGGGTTACTTTGACTCGAGCGGGTCGCTCCCCTCGAGTGCCACTCCGGAGTAGGCGAGACCGGGTTGTTGTACCGGCGTGAGTTTGAGATGTTCTTCCGCGACTTGTTGTTGCATTTGTCCCTCTGGCTGTGCTTGTGTTGGCAGTCATGGACGCCCTACCTAAGTCCGCTCCTCCGGGACGTAACGGCAGTAGGTTGGCGCAGGTTTGACTGGACCCGATGAGGCAGCCAGTTTGATTGGGTGATCAGGGAGGAGAGTTAGTTGTGGCATCATGTTCTTTCTGTTCCACTATTGAGCATCTAGATAGAGGCATAGTAGCTGTAGAGTTACTTTTCCCAGCTTTCCTTACAGCACTGCATATGTTACTTTATGCCTCTGGTAGACTTAGTGGGCAGACCGTCGGGCTTGTTGGCGGCACCCACTGAGAACTACTGTGGGATGTAGTTCTCACACCCGTCGTGGTGTCTTCTCCCCAGGGTCTTCTGCTCTGGTTCCTGCAGCTCCTGTTGCTGATCCAGCTCCTTCAGACCGAGGTAAGGGAGTCGCGAGATAGATCCCCTCCTGTCATCTTCAGTGTGTGAGTAGATGTACCCCAGTACTATTTTGGTGTGTGTTATGTCGAGTGACTTTTGTAGTGAGGTTTTGAGTTATACCTTTCTTTCCTGCTTTTCTGAGAGACTCTTGTGTTCTGGTGAGATTGGTCTGTATATTTGTGAGTTGTAGTTTTATTTTATCTTTTTATTCCAGCTTTTCTCTTTCAGCTCTGATATCTGCTAGTGTAGATGTTTCTTTGCAGGTTAGTCGCTACGCTTATACAGGGCTTCCCGTATGGGCGGCGGATCTGTTGGCGAGCCGGGACGCAGTATCGCCCCGTGGCGTGACAGATTAGAGTGGTATCAGAGCCTAAGATGTAGGTCTTGGAGGACTTAGGAACCCTAGGCTTGTGGTTGGACCCTAGGATGACTCGCGTGAGAGCCGTGATTTTAGCGAGAGTCCTGATTGGATTTCTAACTCTCCCGAGCGGTTCGGGGTGAGCGATTGACATGTCTTCCTTCGGTGGCAACTATGTTGGCTGCAGACAACATAGTACTTCGGGAAGGGGGACATGCCTTCTAACTTTCGCTAGATTGGGTCGAGAGATGATTTGGGTTCTAACTGTTTGCCTTGTCCCTCAGGTGGGGATGCCTCCTCGACGCTCGATGGTGACGCATTCACAGCCTTCGTCCTCTGAGCCCGAGCAGGAGGACTCGGGGCAGGGACAGCAGAGCGAGGTTTTGGAGCTCCGTGCCCAGATGGCACAGTTGGCTGAGGCGTCTCGACGCCAGGAGGAGGCTGTGAGTCGGTTGACGCTCTTGTTGGAGCAGAGAGCGCAGCCGGCGGTAGCACCCCCTGAGAGTTCACCGGTGCCTTCTTCCCCTGTTGTGGCACCCTCGGTTGTGCAGCCTGCACCAGCAGTTCCGGCTGAGCCAGTTTCCAGTAGGCCACCGTCTGGGACGACGGGATCTTTGACTTTGGCAGAGCAGCAGGTTTTGGTGGGTCTTTTGTTGAGGTTTCGCAAGTTTGATCCACCCCACTTTTCGGGTATGAGTGCTGAGCCGTGGGCGGCTGAGTCTTGGGTTACGGCCATGGAGCGCCATTTCGAGAGCCTTTTTATTGATGAGAGGTTTCGAGTTCTGTTGGCTACTCATTTTCTGGAGAGCAACGCCGAGGCATGGTGGCGGCGTGTGCGACCCGCAGGTCCGCCTGGGACCCAGTTTATCTCATGGGCAGAGTTTCGCGGTATGCTTCTTGGGGCCTTCTTTCTCGAGAGTGTTCGACAGAGTTTGGAGGAGCAGCTGAGGAATCTCCGCCAGGGAGATAGGCCCGTACACGTGTACATAGCCGATTTCAATCGGCTGTTAGCTTGTACGCCCCACGTGGCCAGAGATGAGACCCACCGGATCTACATGTTCGAGAGAGGGTTGCGTCGGGACATTTATCAGTTGGTCCGCTCCCGCAGATTACAGACTTTGGAGGCCTCGATGGAGCAGGCACTGTATGTGGAGAGTGGTGAGGTCGTGATGGCAGAGGTGGCTCCAGCCCCCGTAGTGACTCCTGGGGCAAAGCGCCCGACGCTGTTTGAGGAGGGGCAGTCGAGTAGACAGGGACCCCCGAGACCCCCCCGTTTCCACTCTTAGGGACGGGGGTATCAGGGGCGGCAGAGATCTGGGGCATCTCGTCAGTTCCAGCAGCAGCAGCGTCGACCACCTCGACAGCAGCAGTCTTCGCAGCAGCAGCAGTCTTCGCAGCAGCAGCAGACTTCGCGGCAGCCGCGCCCTGATCGTTGTGTCATTTGTGGAGGACCGCACCCACCGGCCCAGTGCCCGCAGAGTCAGGGCCGCTGCTTCTGTTGTGGGCAGACCGGTCACTTCGCGAGGGCGTGCCCCAGGGCAGGTTACCTAGCTCCTTCATCAGCTTCTGCATCTTTCGTTCCTCGTCAGTCAGCAGGACCTTCGGCGGCCTCCGGTAGGCCAGATTTTGCTTCATCGTCCTCGCGACAGCCAGAGCGACTTCCCCCGACGCTGAGCGGTCGAGTCTATGCCGCTCAGGTAGAGGATGCTACAACAGCAGAGCGTGTCGTCGTAGGTATTATTTCGATTTCTGCTGTTCGTTCTCGTACTCTCTTTGATACCGGTGCATCGCATTCTTTTATCAGTAGAGCATTTGCATCCCTACATGGTATAGAGGTAGTTTCTTTATCGCATGCATTAGAGGTTCAGTTACCAGATCATGTCTTGCATGTCGAGGAGTATTGTAGGGATTGCCCTGTGCAGTTGGGATCCTGGATTTTGCCGGCAGACTTGCTTGTCTTGCGGCAGCTTCAGGATTTCGACGTCGTGCTCGGTATGAATTGGTTGTCGAGGTACTATACTACTATAGACTGCAGAGAGAGGACGGTGACCCTCCGCGAGCCTGGACAGGAGGAGTTCGTTTTCAGAGGCTGCCAGAGCACCTTCTTTGCGATGACTGTTTCTTCGGCGAGGGCTAGGCGGATGATTAGTAGAGGCTGCACCGCTTTCTTAGCGACGATTGTGGAGGTGCCTACGGCGGCACTGGGACTCGAGGATATTCCTGTTGTCCGCGAATTCCCAGATGTGTTTCCCCCTGAGTTGACGACTATGCCGCCGGAGAGGGAGGTGGAGTTTGTGATTGATGTGGTACCGGGAACCGCACCAATCTCAAAGGCGCCTTATAGGATGGCACCTACTGAGTTGAGGGAGTTGAAGGCCCAGCTTCAGGATCTTATGGACAGGGGCTTTGTCAGGCCTAGTGTTTCTCCGTGGGGAGCGCCAGTTTTATTTGTGAAGAAGAAGGATGGGTCGCTTCGTTTGTGTGTGGATTATCGGGAGTTGAATAAAGTGACCATCCGGAACAAGTACCCCCTTCCACGGATAGATGATTTATTTGATCAGTTGCAGGGAGCCACAGTGTTTTTGAAGATTGATCTTCAGTCAGGTTACCACCAGTTGAGGGTGAGGGCCGAGGACATCCCTAAGACGGCTTTTCGATCCCGGTATGGGCATTATGAGTTTACGGTTATGCCGTTTGGTTTGACTAATGCCCCAGCTGCATTCATGGATTTGATGAACCGGGTATTTCAGCCGTACTTGGACTTGTTTGTGGTTGTGTTCATTGATGACATCTTGATCTACTCCCGGAGCGATGTGGATCATGAGGAGCACTTGAGGATAGTGCTGCAGCTTCTACGTGAGAAGAAGCTGTATGCCAAGCTTAAGAAGTGCGAGTTTTGGCTTCGGGAGGTTGCATTTTTGGGCCACTTGGTATTAGCCGCAGGAGTGGCAGTTGACCCGACGAAGATCGATACAGTTCGGGATTGGCCGAGACCGACGACGGTGACGGAGGTCCGGAGCTTTCTGGGCTTGGCAGGCTACTACCGTCGGTTTGTAGAGGGCTTTGCGAAGCTCTCTACTCCCCTGACCTGTTTGACTAGGAAGGGGATGAGGTTCATTTGGACTGAGCAGTGTCAGCGGAGTTTTGAGGAGCTGAAGAGGAGACTGATTTCAGCACCAGTTCTTACACTGCCAGTGATGGGAGATGGCTACGTGATTTACAGTGACGCCTCGCACAGCGGTTTGGGTTGTGTCTTGATGCAGCATGGGGGGGTAATTGCTTATGCTTCACGGCAATTAAAGGATTATGAGAAGAATTACCCTACTCATGATTTAGAGCTTGCAGCTGTGGTGTTTGCATTGAAGCTGTGGCGGCATTACCTCTACGGTGAGCATTGTGAGATCTACACGGATCATAAGAGCTTAAAGTATCTGTTTACTCAAAGGAGCTGAACCTGAGGCAACGCCGGTGGTTGGAGTTACTGAAGGATTACGATGTGAGTATCCTCTATCATCCCGGCAAGGCCAATGTGGTAGCAGATGCTTTGAGTCGGAGGTCAGTGCAGAGCTTGAGCATGTTGGTCACACAGCAGGCCCCGCTGATTGAGCAGTTGAGGCGACTCCAGATTGAGGTTGTATCCCCTGGGGTCTCTGCTAGACTGATGTCTATGGTCTTGCAGCCCACTCTGTTGGACAGGATTAGGGAGATGCAGAGTGAGGACCCCCACTTGGAGAGGATCAAATCCCAGATACATGCAGATCAGATAGGGGATTTTTCAGTGGATAGCTCGGGAGTACTGCGGTACCGGGACCGAGTTTGTGTGCCTTCGGATCCTGAGATCAGAGACCAGATTCTGAGAGAGGCCCATTATACACCTTATACCATTCATCCTGGTGGTACTAAGATGTATAAGGACCTCAAGGCACATTTTTGGTGGTCCGGAATAAAGCGGGACATTGGAAGATTTGTGGCTCACTGTTTAACTTGCCAGCAAGTGAAAGCAGAGCACCGGGTTCCTGCTGGCAAGTTACAAAGTCTTCCAATTCCCGAGTGGAAATGGGACCACATCACCATGGACTTTGTTACAGGGCTGCCGAGAGCGCAGAGTGGAGCCGACGCGATTTGGGTTATTGTAGATAGACTCACCAAGTCTGCACATTTCTTGCCTGTTCAGATGACTTGGTCATTGGAGCGTCTGGCACAGTTGTATTTGGACGAGATAGTGAGGCTACACGGGGTACCTGCGTCGATTGTTTCAGATCGGGATCCGAGGTTTGTGTCACGATTCTGGGGGAGTTTACAGTCAGCTTTGGGGACCCAGCTCAGATTCAGCACTGCATTCCACCCACAGACTGATGGCCAGTCTGAGCGCACTATACAGACCCTCGAGGATATGCTGAGAGCGTGCGTTATGGATTTTGGAGGGGGGTGGTACCGACACTTATCTTTGGTTGAGTTTGCGTACAACAACAGCTATCAGGCGAGCATTCAGATGGCTCCGTTTGAGGCGTTGTATGGACGCAAGTGTCGGTCACCCTTGTATTGGAGTGATGTGGGTGAGAGGAGGACTTTGGGACCAGATCTTCTTTTGGAGGCTGAGGAGAAAGTCAGAGTTATTCATCGACACCTTGAGGTAGCCCAGAGTCGTCAGAGGAGTTATGCAGATACTCGACGGCGAGACCTAGAGTTTCAGATTGGTGACCATGTATTCTTAAAGGTCTTGCCTTCGAAAGGGGTCCGGAGATTTGGAGTGCGTGGGAAGCTTAGTCCCCGTTTTGTTGGACCCTTTGAGGTACTTGAGAGGGTAGGCCCTGTGGCTTATAGAGTTGCTCTTCCTCCACGTTTGGCCGGTGTACACGATGTTTTTCATGTCTCAGCCCTGAGGAGATATGTCTTTGATCCGTCGCATGTGGTTGACTTCACTCCCTTGGAGATCAGTGAGGACTTGGTTTACGAGGAGCGGCCGTTGCGGATTCTTGCTCGTGAGGTGAGGGAATTGCGCAACCGGACCATTCCGTATGTGAAGATCTTATGGAGCAATCACGAAGAGCGAGAGGCTACTTGGGAGCTAGAGACAGAGATGAGATCTGCATACCCTTTTCTGTTTGAGACTACTGGTTGAGGTACGCCTGTTCTACCTTACTTTGTTTCGAGGACGAAACTTCCTTTTAGTGGGGGAGGATGTAGTGGCCCTAATTCCCATGCAGCGTTCTTCCGATGAATCCACTATTAGAGCACCTAGTGTTGGTGTATCTGGCCCATGGTGCATCAATGGGATGCCACATATGGACCCTGTGTGTTATTATTAGCTGTGTAGGCCTTCGGCTGAGTTTGCCAAAATTTTGGAAAAGAATTAGGCCCAACAGAGGTCGGAAATGGATTCAGCACGGAAAAACGCTTGAAAACGGCTATTTGCTTGTTTGTTTCTGAGTCCGGATGCCCAAAAACGGACTCCCGGAAGTTTTTAGTGGAAAATGGTGCATGGGAGGGGCCGTAGACCGCCGGGATGCCACGTGGCGGCCTGTCATTGGCCGGTTCAGGATGCGCGGTCCACAGAGCTGCGCGGCGGGGTGCACAGACCCGGCGCATGGACACGTGGCACCGCCTGATTGGCGGGCGCAAGGCGCGCGGTCTACCGAGTGAGCGCGGCGGTGCATGGACCAAGGCGGGGGCACGTGGCAGCCTCCGGTTGGTCGGTGCACGCGGCGCGGTCCACGGAATTCCAAAGTGGAATGCGTGGACCGGGTGTAGGGGACACATGTCACCCTCTGATTCGCGGGCGCACCGTGCGCGGTGCACGGGGCCGGGGCTGGTACCTCGGGGCGCGTGCGCACGACGGGGCCATGCCGCGTGCCCGGCGCGGCCGCCGACCGGTCAGCGGGTCAACCGGGTGGACACGCGTCGCCCGCTGGTTGGCGGGCGCCTACCGCCTCACTGTGCGGGGGCGGGCCACGTGGCAGCCT
Organism: Tillandsia leiboldiana; assembly: GCA_029204045.2. NCBI lineage: Eukaryota > Viridiplantae > Streptophyta > Magnoliopsida > Poales > Bromeliaceae > Tillandsia > Tillandsia leiboldiana. The sequence continues at coordinate 4,896,198 of CM055075.1, forward strand.
GGGGGTGGTCCGAACAGCTGTTTGCTGTTCGGCGGGCCACGTGGCGGCACCTGGTGGATTCGGGCGTGAACAGTGTTGGGCCGGCCCAACACTGTAGCTGCCCGAAAGTACCCCGCGCCCGAAAGTTGGGCCCGAAAGCCCATTGACTTGTCTTTTTGGGCTGATTTCGGGTGAGGCCTACAAATAGGCCCCTTGGGGCTCGTTTTTGAGGCTTTTCCCGAGAGCTTTAGCCCTTGAGCCCTTCACCAATTTTCTTTCTCTCCCTCTTGTGCATCTTTTGGCGAAAGTTCAGAATTTTTGGAGGCCGCGACTATGGCGACTTCTGCATCGGGGTGCGGAGCGACGATCTACTGTTGGAGGCCCATTTTCGTCGCAGTTTAGTCTGGGAGGTCTACCGGGCTACCCCGACGTTATTTTTGGACGATTTCTGCGGTGACGGTTTCGTAAGAGGTAAATCTACAATTTCCGTGTTGGACACTTTTTCTGGAACTGAGCTTTTCTAGAGGTTCTGGGTACATTTTTAACCCCCTTTACGACTGTTGATTGAATTGGACAGCACCTACTTGTCGGATTTTTATCTCCTCATTCGGACATCAGAATTCGACGTTTCAGGACTCTATCGACATCTGCTCTTCGCGAGGATCGCCGTCATATTTTTATTGGAATTTTTGGAGGAAGTTTTTCAGGTGAAAATTTCGTGTTAATGGGACTGTTCACCACAGATTTTGGGATTGTGGAATTTGTGTGGATTAAATTGTAATTTTGGTGTATGTTTGTACCCAGGAGGTTGTGAGCACTTCTACCGTGTTGTTGGCTTGGTGGGATCTGTGATTTGACTGTTTTGGGCTTTCTCAGCTGTACGATTCCGGGCAGTTAGCACTTTCAGGTGGGTGACCTTGCTTCCAAGAACTCTGGACTGTATACTAATTTTATGTGTGTAGGATCATGCATGTTAGAAATTGGAGTATTAGCATGTGTAAAACTGTATGTTGTATCTTGTATATCAGTTGATGAATCTTTTGATTCCTACTTTATGTTAAGTAGTGAAATCTTGGAACTTGACCTAGCACCCCTGTCATATGTATCATGTTCAGCCAGTCTGTAGAAAACTCCAACTTGGGCTAGGTTTTTACTGCTCTAGACATTCCACATCACGATACTTCATTTCACTATGGACTTAGCTTTTCCTCGCCCGAGTTGTGGGCCGAGAGGTCGGGTGGTTGTGGGATGCATTTGCACTCGTGTCCGGGGACCGAGTGGAGTTGATAGCAGTCTGTAGATCTGATTTCTTTGGGAGAGTGATAGTGATGGTAGATCTGGGTTCTTGGAAACTGTCAGAGTGACAGTGAGTCTCAGCTGTGTAGATTCCAGCTAGTGAGTGAGTTAGTGATTTGTTGGTTAGCCGATCTTGTTGATCGAGGATTTGGATCATAGCCTGCATGAGCCACATTTGAGCTTTACTGAGATACTTTACAGAGATACTTGTTATGGGTTACTTTGACTCGAGCGGGTCGCTCCCCTCGAGTGCCACTCTGGAGTAGGCGAGACCGGGTTGTTGTACCGGCGTGAGTTTGAGATGTTCTTCCGCGACTTGTTGTTGCATTTGTCCCTCTGGCTGTGCTTGTGTTGGCAGTCATGGACGCCCTACGTAAGTCCGCTCCTCCGGGACGTAACGGCAGTAGGTTGGCGCAGGTTTGACTGGACCCGATGAGGCAGTCAGTTTGATTGGGTGATCAGGGAGGAGAGTTAGTTGTGGCATCATGTTCTTTCTGTTCCACTGTTGAGCATCTAGATAGAGGCATAGTAGCTGTAGAGTTACTTTTCCCAGCTTTCCTTACAGCACTGCATATGTTACTTTATGCCTCTGGTAGACTTAGTGGGCAGACCGTCGGGCTTGTTGGCGGCACCCACTGAGTAATACTGTGGGATGTAGTTCTCACACCCGTCGTGGTGTCTTCTCCCCAGGGACTTCTGCTCCGGTTCCTGCAGCTCCTGTTGCTGATCCAGCTCCTTCAGACCGAGGTAAGGGAGTCGCGAGATAGATCCCCTCCTGTCATCTTCAGTGTGTGAGTAGATGTACCCCAGTACTATTTTGGTGTGTGTTATGTCGAGTGACTTTTGTAGTGAGGTTTTGAGTTGTACCTTTCTTTCCTGCTTTTCTGAGAGACTCTTGTGTTCTGGTGAGGTTGGTCTGTATATTTGTGAGTTGTAGTTTTATTTTATCTTTTTATTCCAGCTTTTCTCTTTCAGCTCTGATATCTGCTAGTGTAGATGTTTCTTTGCAGGTTAGTCGCTACGCCTATACGGGGCTTCCCGTATGGGCGGCGGATCTGTTGGCGAGCCGGGACGCAGTATCGCCCCGGGGCGTGACATTCCTATCGTCCGAGAGTATCCAGATGTGTTCCCTCCCGAGCTATCGTCTATGCCGCCGGATCGAGAGATTGAGTTTGTGATTGACGTGGTTCCTGGAACCACGCTAATTTCTAAGGCACCCTACAGAATGGCACCAGCAGAATTGAGAGAGTTAAAGGCTCAGCTCCAGGATCTCATGGATCGCGGGTTTGTTCGTCCTAGTGTTTCTCCTTGGGGAGCCCCGATTCTTTTTGTGAAGAAAAAGGACAGGTCACTTAGGCTTTGTGTGGATTACAGAGAATTGAATAAAGTGACCGTCAAGAACAAGTATCCACTTCCTCGGATTGATGATTTATTTGATCAGCTTCAGGGAGCCACGGTTTTCTCGAAAATAGATCTGCAGTCCGGTTACCACCAGCTGAGGGTGAGGGCCGAGGATGTGTCCAAGACGGCGTTTAGGTCTCGGTATGGGCATTACGAGTTTACAGTGCTACCTTTTGGTTTGACGAATGCCCCGGCTGCGTTCATGGATCTGATGAACCGAGTCTTTCAGCCGTACTTGGACCGTTTTGTGGTGGTTTTCATTGATGACATCCTGATTTACTCCCGTAGCGACTTTGAGCACGAGGAGCACTTGAGGTTAGTGCTGCAGCTTCTGAGGGAGAAGAAGCTGTATGCGAAGTTAAAGAAGTGCGCCTTTTGGCTTCGGGAGGTTTCTTTTCTAGGCCACATTGTTTCAGCCGCAGGAGTGGCAGTGGACCCGGCGAAGATGGTTTCAGTTCGGGATTGGCCTAGACCTACGACGGTGACGGAGATTCGGAGCTTTTTGGGCCTTGCGGGCTACTACCGTCGTTTTGTTGAGGGCTTTGCGAAGCTCTCTACCCCCCTCACAAGATTGACCAAGAAAGGGGTAAAATTTGTATGGACAGAGCAATGCCAGCAAAGCTTCGAGGAGTTGAAACAGAGGTTGATTTCCGCACCAGTTCTTGCACTACCAGTTATGGGAGAGGGGTACGTGATTTACAGTGATGCCTCCCACAGCGGCCTTGGTTGCGTGTTGATGCAGCATGGTAGGGTGATTGCCTACGCTTCTCGCCAGTTAAAGGATTATGAGAGGAATTACCCTACGCACGACCTTGAGCTCACTGCTGTGGTTTTTGCCTTGAAGCTCTGGCGGCACTATTTGTATGGAGAGCGTTGTGAGATCTTCACCGATCATCAGAGCTTGAAATACCTGTTCACCCAGAAAGAACTCAATCTAAGGCAGCGCCGGTGGCTTGAGCTTTTGAAGGATTATGACTTGAGCATTCTCTATCATCCCGGCAAGGCCAACGTGGTTGCGGATGCGTTGAGCAGGCGTTCAGGGCAGACCCTGAGCATGCTTATTACCCAGCAGAGACCACTGAGAGAGCAGCTGAGGAGTTTGGATTTAGAGATTGTGTTCCCAGGGGACTCTGCGAGACTTATGTCAATGGTTTTGCAGCCCACTCTGCTGGATAGGATCAGACAAAAGCAGAGTGAGGACCCCTATCTCCTGAGGGTTCGAGACCAGATGCAGCTTGGTCAGGGCAGGGACTTTTCTGTGGATGCCGCGGGAGTACTCCGGTACAGGGACCGCATTTGTGTGCCTGTGGATTTGGATATTAGAGAGCTGATCCTGAGGGAAGCTCACTATACACCTTACACCCTCCATCCTGGGGGAACTAAGATGTATAGGGATTTAAAGGCACAATTTTGGTGGCAAGGCATGAAGAGGGATATTGGTAGGTTTGTGGCCCACTGTCTAACTTGCCAGCAGGTTAAAGCGGAACACCAGGTTCCCGCAGGCAAGTTACAAAGCCTACCAATCCCTGAGTGGAAATGGGATTGTGTCACCATGGACTTTATTGTGGGTCTGCCGAGGACTCTGAGTGGAGCTGATGCTATTTGGGTGATCGTGGATCGATTGACTAAATCAGCCCACTTTTTGCCGATTCAGTCAGGTTGGGCCTTGGAGAGATTAGCGCAGTTATACCTTGACGAGATTGTGAGGCTTCACGGTGTGCCAGCATCTATTGTATCTGATAGGGACCCCAGGTTTACCTCTTAGTTTTGGAGGAGCTTGCAGATGGCTTTGGGGACCCAGCTTCAGTTCAACACCGCCTTTCACCCACAGACCGACGGACAGTCTGAGCGGACTATTCAGACTCTGGAGGACATGTTGAGGGCTTGTGTCCTGAGCTTTAGCGGTAGTTGGGATCAACATTTGAGATTAGCTGAGTTTGCCTACAACAATAGCTTCCAGGCGAGTATCCAGATGGCGCCCTATGAAGCATTGTATGGTAGGAAATGTCGATCGCCTCTTTGTTGGAGTGACGTGGGTGAAAGGAAAACTTTGGGGCCAGATTTGCTTTTGGACGCCGAGGATAAAGTCAAGGTTGTTCGACGCCACTTGGTCACGGCTCAGAGCCGACAGAAGAGCTACGCCGATAAGAGGCGGCGAGACTTGGAGTTCCAGGTGGGGGATCATGTGTTTCTGAAAGTCTCGCCGTCTCGAGGGATTCGACGCTTTGGGGTGCGCGGGAAGCTGAGCCCGCGTTTTATTGGACCATTTGAGGTTTTGGAGCGTATCGGACCTGTCGCCTATCGGGTTGCCCTACCGCCGCGTCTAGCCGGTACTCATGATGTTTTCCATGTATCTGTCTTGAGGAGGTATGTCTATGATCCCTCTCACGTTGTGGACTTCACTTCTTTGGAGCTGGACGAGGAGCTGCACTTCCGGGAGCGCCCGATTCGAATTCTGGCTCGAGAGACGAGAGAATTGCGAAATCAGGTCATACCTTATGTAAAGGTATTGTGGAGCCACCATGATGAGAGAGAGGCTACTTGGGAGCCCGAGGATGTGCTGAGGACTACCTACCCGTTCTTATTCGAGACCCCCTCGTGATTTTGGAGCTTTTTGGGTTTCGGGGACGAAACCATTTGAAGGGGGGGAGAGTGTAGTGTACCGGTTTTTGTTTTGAGCTTCCTGACTCCACCGACGAGCTTTTTGACTAAGGAAAGGTGCGAGCATGTGTATTTTCAATTTACAGCGGAGTTCGGGAGGTTCCGGGCAGCGGCGGAGGTGCGGAGGTCGAAAAGTGAGTTATCGTGGCCCTTTTGATTATTTTATTCATTTAATTTCCTTAATTAACTTTTGTTAACCCTTGCCTTTCTAGTGCTGTTGGTGGAGAGGGAGTGGTCTGAGTGTGTGTGTGGCTTAATTAATTGAGTGAGTGGGTGAGGTTAATTAGTGGTGAGTTGGTGGGTATTTAATTCCTTTCACTTTATTTAACTCCCTCTCACTCTCTCTCTCGAACTCCACCTCACCACAACCTTCTCCAAGCTAAACTTTTTGGTGGTCTGAAGCAGAGGGAGAAGAAAGGAAGGAAAGAGGAAGAAGAAGAAGAGGAAGGAAAGGTGTTCTTGACCTTTTGCCTTCGCCGCGAGGGTGTGGAGCCGACTGTGGGCGCGGCGAGCCTCGGCGAGGTGGGCTTTATTTCCTGCTGTTTCTTGTGGAGTTTTGGGTTTTTGCTTCTCTTCTCTCCTCCTCTTTTCTTTTCTTTTCTTTTTGCTGCTTGTGGCTTGGAGGACTTCTTGTCCGAGGTGGCGGTGTGGTGCGAGCCACGCTCGTGCTTTTTGCCGGCGCTTTGTTGGCTGGGCTGCCGCTGCGCGGGCGCGCATGAGCGCCGCGCGCAGCAGGCGCCCTGCTGCCGTTGAGGTGCAGCAGGGCGCGAGGACTCCGGCTGCTAGTGCTCGGAGCGCTGCGCCCTGGCGGGCTGAGAGGGGCGCGCAGCACCACCGACGCGCGCAGCGGCCATGCGCTGCGCGCGCAGTGCTGCTGGCCCCGCGCGGGCTGCAGGCCGCGCGCTGTGCGCGCGGCACTGCAGGGCCCCGCGCGGGCGGCCTTGGGGCCGCGCGGGTTGCAGGCCGCGCGCGCTGTGCGCGCGGCACTGCAGAGCCCCGCGCGGGCGGCCATGGGGCCGCGCGGGTTGCAGGCCGCGCGCGCTGTGCGCGCGGCACTGCAGAGCCCCGCGCGGGCGGCCATGGGGCCGCGCGGGTTACAGGCCGCGCGCTGTGCGCGCGGCACTGCAGGGCCCGCGCGGGCGGCCATGGGGCCGCGCGGGCTGCAGGCCGCGCGCGCTGTGCGCGCGGCACTGCAGAGCCCCGCGCGGGCGGCCATAGGGCCGCGCGGGGTGCGGGCCGCGCGCGCTGTGCGCGCGGCACTGCAGGGCCCGCGCGGGCTGCAGGCCGCGCGCGCTGTGCGCGCGGCACTGCAGAGCCCCCGCGCAGTGGCCATGGACCGCGCGGGCCTGCAAGGCACCGCGCGGGCGGCCATGGGCCGCGCGGGCTTCCAGGCCGCGCGCTAGGCGCGCGGGCCTGCAAGGCACCGCCCGGGCGGCCATGGGCCGCGCGGGCTTGCAGGCCGCGCGCTAGGCGCGCGGGCCTGCAAGGCACCGCGCGGGCGGCCCTTGCGGCCGCCCGGCCCTGCAGGCCGCGCGCTAGGCGCGCGGCACTGCAGGGTACCGCGCGGGCACCCTTGGGGCCGCGCGGTGGCGCGCGGCACTGCAAGGCGCCGCGCGGGCAGCACTTGGGCCGGGCGATGCTGCCGGCCGTGCGGGGGCTGGTTTCTTGGGGGCTTTGCGGCCGTGAGCCGCACGGGGCCATTGTTTGCGACACGCCGGTACGCCGTGGCGGATGCGCGATGGGCCTTCCGCTCAACGCCCGGCGTTCGTCGTCGCCAGGTGGAGTTTTCCGCCGTTTTGAGCGCGGTTTTGACCGCAGGCCTTTCTGATCCCTGTTTTTCACCTTTTCGCAGCTGAGGCTCAGTGTCAGCTTGGCTCTGTGATCGGTGGTGAGCGCTGTGCCGCGTGGAGTTGTGGGATCGCGCCGACACCTCCGTTTGGCGCGCGGTTTTTGCAGGTTCTTCACAGGTGGGTTGGTTTCTTTCGAAAGGATTACAAGATGCCATTTTTGTTTCCAGACGCAAAGGTATGGTGACCTTGTGCTATCAGGCAAGTGCGGGTCAGTCGTGTAAGTCGCGGGTTCTGGTTTCCGACTAGGGCATGTATGATGCTCCTGGGTGTTCGCTCTGGATTACACAGCTGTATTGGAAGCCCTGGCCGAGTTACCAGGAGGGCGTTTTCCCCGGCCGAGTCACCGGGAGGGCAGTTTTTCCCTGGCCGAGCTACCAGGAGGGTACCTTTCCCCGGCCGAGTTACCGGGAGGACTTTTTCCCTGGCTGAGTTACCAGGAGAGTACTTCCCTGGCCGAGATACAAGTGGAAGTTCGCCCCCGGCCGAGTTACCGGGTGGCTGCGGGGAAATGACATGTGCGGGTGGTCATTTTCATATTATGCTAGATGTCATTTAGTACAGCATTGCATTGAGGCATATAGTGATAGATTTACTTACAGCTTTCATTCCAGTATTATCTATCTATCTATCTATCTGTTTTTTCCTCCAGTGGACTTGGTGGGCTACCGAGGATAGGGCATCGGTACCCACTGAGATCTGACTTTTTAGTTGATCTCACACCCGCCGTGTGTGACAGGTGTTTCTGAGGCGGCCGTTCCAGGGCCGGTACGTGCGGAGTCTTCAGACCGTGGCAAGGGCTTGGCCGACTAGTGCCTCCTGGGTCTGTAGAGTCACAGGTAGAGCTACTCGGGTATTTTTGGTTTCCCACTTTTGTACTAGATAGTGGTGGTGTACCCCTTTTTGGGAGGTAGTGGATGTTGTACCTGGACTATTTACTTAGTGACTCTTGTATGCAGTTTATTTTCTTCAGTGTTGCATCTCCTTTGCTCTGATACTTGTATGGCTAGATCCCTTTTTACAGGTTAGACGCTTCGTCTGTGCGGCAGTTTCCGCACAGACGACGGATCTGTTGGCGAGCCCGGGTCGCAGGCTCGACCCCGGGGCGTGACACTTTCGACTCTTTTCATGAGGTTTGTCATCGTATTATGATTGAGAGAAATGAAAAGATCGTTCGTGTTTGAAGTAATAGAGGTGGAGAATTCATAAATTCTAAATTCATTGATTTTTGCACTTCCAACGGCATAAAACATGAATTCTCAGCACCCTATACACCTCAACAGAATGGTGCAGTCGAGCGCAAAAATAGGGTTGTACAAGAGATGGCGCGTGTTATGCTTCATAGCCGGAAACTACCGCTACATTTTTGGGCTGAAGCTGTGAACACCGCTGTCTACGTTATTAATCGAGTGTATTTGCGCCCGGGAACTTTAAATACACCATATGAGCTATGGTTCTGTAGAAAACTGAATATCAAATATTTTCGTATCTTTGGGAGTCGATGTTACATTTTGCGTGATCGCGAAAATCTTAGAAAATTTGACTCTCGAAGTGACGAAGGGAATTTCATGGGTTATTCTACAAATAGTAGAGCATATCAGGTATTTAACCTCGAATCTAAATCGATAGTAGAATCTATTAATGTTAAAGTAGATGAAGCTTTTCATTTTGCATCTGATAAATCTACCCCTGATATGTCTCTTGATGATGATACTCCTGTAAATGCATCTTTCCATAATAATTCTTCCGATAATGTTGATGCATCTAATGGTTCTTCAAGTTTATCTGATATGCAGGAATCATCACACGCACCTCCGAGTACTCCGTTACCTCAAACGCTACGCATCTCCAAGGATCATCCAGAATCAAACATTATTGGAGACCCACAAGAAGGAGTCAGGACTCGGAGACAGTTGGTTTGTGGAGTCGCATGTTATGTCTCCATGATAGAACCAAAGAACGTCGATGAAGCTCTTCAGGATGACTACTGGATTGAAGCAATGCAGGAAGAGCTCCATCAGTTCGAAAGAAACAAAGTCTGGGAACTAACGAAGCCACCGAAGCAATACAACGTGATTGGTACTAAATAGATTTTCAAGAATAAGAAAAATGAGGATGGTACCATTATCAGGAACAAAGCACGCTTAGTTGCTCAGGGCTATTCACAAATTGAAGGAATAGACTTTGATGAGACGTTCGCCCCGGTAGCTCGACTCGAGTCGATTCGTATTTTGTTCGCGATTGCTTGTCATTTTAAAATCAAACTCTTTCAAATAGACGTTAAGAGCACCTTTTTAAATGGGTTTTTGAACGAGGAAGTTTATGTGGCTCAACCGAAAGGTTTCATTGACCATAAACTACCTAACCATATTTTTCGTTTGAAAAAGGCTCTTTACGGTCTAAAACAAGCACCGCGAGCATGGTACGAAAGGTTGACAAAGCACCTTTTGGAAAAGGGCTACACTCGAGGGGGAGCAGATCAGACTCTCTTTGTGAAGCATTATCAGGATAACTTCATTGTCGCACAAATCTATGTCGATGACATTGTATTTGGAGCAACAAGGGATAATGATGCTTCTAAATTCGCAGAAACCATAGAAAGAGAATTTGAGATGTCTATGATGGGCGAACTGACATACTTTCTTGGATTGCAAGTGAAACAAAATGAAGAAGGCATCCATCTGTGCCAATCCAAGTATGCAAAGGAGTTGGTGAAGAAATTCAGATTAGAAAACTCTAAAGATTTTCTGACTCCTATGGGAACTAGCAATAAGGGATTAGGAAGTGAATCTCTTAGTGAAAGTGTAGACGAGAAGCTTTATCGCAGCATGATTGGAAGTCTACTCTACCTCACGGCTAGTCGCCCGGATATATCCTTTAGTGTTGGGATCTGCGCGAGATATCAGTCAGCACCAAAGGAGGTTCACCTGAAAGCGGTGAAAAGGATCATCCGGTACATCAAAGGAACCGTGAATTTCAGAATTTGGTATCCTATGGGAACAACTCTTGACATAATAGGATATTCAGATGCCGATTGGGCAGGATCTGTGGATGATCGGAAAAGTACGAATGGTGCATGTTTTTATCTTGGCTATTGCCTTGTTGCATGGCATAGTAAAAAGTAAAACTGTATTGCACTCTCGACTGCCGAAGCGGAATATATCTCAGCGGGTAGTTGTTCAACTCAACTCATTTGGATGAAAAGCGTGTTGAGCGACTTCCGAATTCCTGCGGCTTCGGTAACTATTCTTTGTGACAACACTAGTGCTATAAATATTTCTAGAAACCCTGTGTTGCACTCAAGAACTAAACACATTGAACTTAGATATTATTTTCTAAGGGAGCTAGTTGAATCAAGTATTCTTCAAATATCTTATATTTCAACTGAAGATCAATTAGCTGACATTTTAACAAAACCTTTGGATCAAAAACGGTTTATTCATTTGCGTAAAGCAATTGGAATGCTTTCTTTGAAATAACACTTTTTGAAACTATTGCTTAGGTTAGGTTTTGTTTTTGTGTTTATGTTCTTTATCTATGCTTGTACATAGAGCATTAATTGAGCATTAGTATAATTGACTTTACTTGCATCCCTTCATATTCATTTAGAAATTTATTATGGTTTGGATATCATGATAATTCATTTGATGCAATGATCATTTATATCAATTTAGTTCATTTTAAATTGATCAAAGTCAATTTCTCTCTCAAATGATCTCCTGGTATAGTTGTTATCTTATTTGACAATTGAGTTAAGTATGAACACGAGATCAATTTTTGGTTGAATACCTTATATCTTAAATAATTGATAGCCAATTGAGGGGGAGTTTATTAAAATATTTATGCTCAAAAGATGTGGAAAGAGTTACATCCCGATGAGGAGTGTGAAAACTACCACCACATGGAGGAAAGAGCTACCACATCGGCCGTCCGAGTACTATGTGCAGCTACCACATGTATACAAAGCATGGTTTTTCTTGATTGATTAGATAAAATACTTTTTGGAATACTTGACTCTGTCAAATTCCAAGGTTGGTATAAGGTGGGGATTTTTATTGAAAGATGCTCAAAGAGCCACTCCTTACAATAAATTGACTAGATATATTATCTAACTTATCTGGGATTTCAAACATCTATCGATCTTGGTGCTTCATTTTCTTTGCAAGATTAATGATTTGATAAACGCATTACTCATAAGATCGTGATTGATGTTTTTGATAATGTTCAACTTTAAAGGATTTAATTTTTATAAATTTTCGTTTCATTACTTGGATATTATTGATAGATTTAGCATAATCTATTTCTTTTGATATAAAACGATGATTTTTGTTTAAAGTTGACATGCAAATGTGCTTACATACTTTTTCTGGATTTTCTGGAATTTTTCTAAATTTTTCTGAAGAAAAAGTTGGAGCTGATCCGGACTGGAGAATCCGTTCCGGATCCCGAACGCAGTATTTCTCTGCGGGTAGCCGATCTGGACTGGATTCATAATCCGTTCCGGACCGCGGCTAGGGTTTTATAAGAAACAAAAGGGTTTTGATTTCTTTTTACAACAAACTTTTGTTTCCAAGTCTCCAGAGTTTCTCTCACTAGAAAACAACCAATTTGGAGTCTTCCTAACTCGAGTTCTTCGGATTCAAGTAAGTTTTTATGATCAAAACATAGGTTTTTCACAGTTTTTCTCAAGTTTCTCAAAACGTCCATGAAAATCTTGTATCTTTTTCGTTTTTGATTGGTTTTTGGTCAAATTTCTTTTGAAATAAGAACTCTGAGTAGATTAGTTTTTTTTATATGCTTGTTATTCTCTTGATTAACGGATTTTTAGACTTCGATTTCTGAAAATTCGGTTTTAGGGCATATAATGAGAATTTTTGAAAATCATGGAATTGATCTATTTTTAAAATCCTTTTTGCAAAACTAATTTGATTCCTAGTCTCTCTACACGTTAATGATTGTTTAGGCATAATTTTTTAAATTTTTGAAAATAAACAATTTTTTCGTGTTCTTGAGTTTCTGCTCGCAGGTTTTTCAACTTCTTAGGCACGAGCAAAAATGTTGTTTTCATTGATCATTGTGCTTCTGGTTGCCATGGTGCATACAAGAGCAACGAATAAACCTAAGAGAGCCAAGAAAATTCGGGATGATTCCGAGACGGAATCTGAGACAGAATCCATTGACTGGGATGAGCTTTTGGTAGAAGGCACTGCAGCTATTGCCTCAAATGGGAAAGCCCATGCAGCAACCTCGAAGGCGAAGACTCCGCCTACCGCCGCTGAAAAGGGGAAAGCCCCAATGGAATCAAGTCCTGCTAAGACAAAGAGACAGAGCGTTGCCCGAAAATGAGGGAGTGCTAAAGGTATATCTATTGAAGAGCCACTTGCAAGCAAGCCTCATCCACAAGACTTTATAAGCTCTGAGAGGATTAAAGACTTTGAGAAAAGAGAATGCATTGGCGAGCGCCATGTGAACGTCAAAGCTTTAAAAGAGCACTCTGCATTGTTTGGGACTCTTCTTGATCAAGCGGGACTTGCACCCATTTGCAATTTCCCGGACAATCTTGGATATTGTCTTTACCTAATCAGGATGTTTTATCAGAATTCATCAAAGTTGGTTGATCTTGAGGACAGACCACGAGAATTTCTAACAACAGTTAGAAATGTTAAAATCAAGATTACACCTCAATTAATTGGAGAGGTGTTAGGAATGAAGGCCCGGGTTGGCGGATCTCACTACCTCAAGGGTCATACTTTGTCCAGCACCACATGGAGAGTGGTCGTGGATGGAATTTGTCTTCCTGATACTCTGTCAGCTGGGAATTCAATTTTTTCAAAAGAACTTCGACCGGAGTATCGCTACCTGAACTTCATTGTTTGCTACAACATACTACCTAACATGCAAACAAAAATTCTTAGATGGGATAGAATGTTGTTTCTTTATCTTCTTGGAAGCCCGGCAGCAGCCATGGGATCTAACTTCAACATTCCTTATCTCATCTGGTCGAGGATGGCGCGGTATGTGGAACATGCCCATCCTACAGAGCAACTTCCCTTCCCAATAATCATTATGCGAATTTTGAAGAAATTTAAAGTCGATATTTCATCGTCAGCATACATGCATAGCTTGGGAACTATCAACGATACAACTATTGTGAAGTCCCTCTCACAAAGACATGATGAGCCTCCAACACCTCCTCGCGGAAAGAGACCCTCAACATCAACAGCAGCAGCAAAAACAGCAGCAACAGCTTCAGCACCACCTGCACCAGCTTCAACATCAGAGGATGATGCCTCTGTTACCTCTATTTACCGGGAGCAACAACGACTTTCTTCTGAACAAGAGCGAATGTCTAACGAATTCGTTGCGATGAAGGAAGACATAAGAGCTGTAAAGAAGGAACAGGTGTCTATGAACAAGATACTGAAAAAGATATTTCAAAAACTCGGCTGTACCAGTTCTGAAGATTCAGAGTGATCTTCCTTTTGTTGTTCTAACATTTCTTTTGTTTTGCAGGTTTTAGTCTTAGTTCTACATTTTCTTTTTGAACATTTAACTCCCTTAATTTTTGTAATTTTGGCTATGTTTAGTGACAAAAAGGGGGAGAGAATTATGAACTGGTTTGACAATGGTCAGTGAGAACTTTGAACTTTGGCACACTAAAACTTGGAGGTAAGTATACAACAACTTTGGTTTTGGTTTGGTACTGTGATTTAATGCATGCCTCGACTAATTATTTGACTAACTATTTGGGCATGTAATATTACTAACAAGTTGTTGTTGACTAACAAACTTATGACAATTGGAGTTTTAATGTTTAGAGGATATGTCTATTTCTAATTGGTATTGTAATACATATTTGATTTTATACATGTCATGGTGAGTATAAACCCTATCTCTCTGTTTGGTTTTTGAATGCTAAAATTCTTGAGGTATCTAACGATTTCTTTTGTCAAGAATTACTTCTTTTTGCAGAGAGTACAGATATCTAAGTCTAGAGTCTGTTTTAGGAGTTTATCTCATGTATACATTTTTATTTGGATCTCTATTGTAAATTTTTGTTGTATGGTGATAGCAACAAAAATATCTTTTTGAATTTTCTTTAGTGGATCTATGTTTTGTCACGAAACCGCCAAAGGGGGAGATTGTTAAGGATTTTGTTTTGGCATATTTCGTGATATGGTTAAGTCTTGAAGATTGAAGATGAAAATGGTTGAATCATATACCACAATCTCAAGAAAGAAGAATTCAAAAGGATCAGGTATGTTTAACTAAATTATCTTGGTGATCCGAATACTTCTTATAATGTAGAAACACTTGGATAGATTTCTAATCGCATAAAAATCAAGAAACTGGACTGTTATATGTTCAGGATCCGGAATAGGGTACTACAGTCCGGACCCCGAACGTTGGTTGGTTCATGCACAAATCCAGTCCGGAACATCCCTATTTCAGTCCGGACCCCGAACGTGGATTTTGCTGAAATTGCATGAACAGTCCGGACCGTAGGAATTTCGTTCCGGACCCCGAACCTTGTTTTTTTAGGAATTCTCTGAAAAACAACTACAGTCCGGAACGAGCCTAATCCAGTCCGGACCATCGTGCGGGAAAAATTCTGTTACAGTCAGTTTTTGATTCTTATCCTCTTCCAATGGTTTCTAACATATAAGTAAACCCTAATTCTATTGTTTAGGGTAATCCACAGATAATCCACAATAAGTTTTTTATCTCCGTAAATGAACGAGGAAAATAAACGGATGAAAAACTTATAGATCCACATATAGAGAAGAAAGAAAATAACTAGATTTAATTCTATGTTTCTTCATCTATATTAATTAATTTGATTCTAGGTTTTCATACTCAGATTTTGAGTAGAATCAAATTAATGAATACTTAGATGGCATTTTCGATCTATCTTTGATCTAAGTATTCGGCGGATCATCACCACCAACAAAACAACGATTTTTCCCAAAATCGGTGTGTGGATTCGCATGGCCTTGTGGATTCAAGGTGCTACCGCTCTCGTGGATTCGGAGCGAGGTACGTTCGTGTGATCGAGACGTACTACCTGGTGGAGACCGTGGATTCGGTCAGACGTCGTGGACTCGACGTTGGACGCCGTGGATTCGGCGTTGGACGCACATCGTGGATTCGAGGCCCGTTGCAGAGCGAGCGGAGAAGATCAACTCGGAGCGTATGGAAAAAGGATGAGTCGTGTGTGAGTACGGTATATCACCTTTGTACGTGTTTAATCTTAGTTGATTTCACCGTGTTATCGGTCCCGTGGTTTTTTACTCCTGTGATGGAGTTTTCCACGTAAAATCTCTGCGTGTTATTTATTTTCCGCATTGGATTTTATTACGCAAAGATTTTTGAGTGTTTATCGTTTAAACCTATTCACCCCCCTCTAGGTATTTTTTCCCCTATTTTAGATCCATATTAGATATAACCCAACACATCAGTCTCTCAAAAGAGGAAAATAAAATAACTAATCTACTGACTGTACTGAAGATCTCCTCTGAAGGGGTACCGCTACTCTCCAACGACGGGTAGGGATCTAGCTCGCGACTCCCTCGCCTCGATCAACAACCGCAGAATCAGCAACACCCGCTAAGACTCTGCAAAACCCGCTAAGACTCTGCAAAACAAAGGAGAGAAAAGAAAGGGAGGGGGAAAACCCCCAACGGGTGTGAGAACTACACCAAAAAGGGAGTTCTCAGTGTGTACCGCCACCAGGCCCGACGATCTGCCCACTAAGTCCACTAGAGGCATAAGATAACCAATGCAGTAAAAACTGAACAAGAAAGCTGGAGACACACAACAGCTACCATGCCTCTATCTAAATGCTCAAATGGGGAAACTCTGATAAAGATATGCAACACTCGCACACGAGGTGCTCAATCGACCCAATCGAGCTGACTGCCACATCGGGTCCCGTCAAGCCTGCGCCCACCTACAACCACCTCCCACTGCTCGGCAGGAATTACGTAGGGTATCCAAACGGACTGACTCGCTATCGAAAAGTGGCTAATGCAGGCTATAGTCGAAATTCACGCTCTCTCTCAGAACGGATAGACTCAAGATGCTCAACCTCTCACACAACGGTCAAAGTACTCTCAACGATACGGGACCACCGTCAAACCAAACGACTCCCAACAACACTAGCACTGGTCTAAACACAGCTACTAGACTCCACTTAACCCCCTGACACGAGTGCAACAATAAAAGTGCCTGCCTGAATAAACCCAATCAATGGACCAGTAAGAACTGGTACTGCCTGTTGTGCCTGCCGTATCGGGTATGCTTGCCGACGCATAGCACCGATGAAAAGGAGTCTCAAGGACTCAAAGCCTGCCTGTAGCACACTCCGGAGTGGCACTCGAGGGGAGCGACCCACACGAGTAAAGTATATCAGTAATAAGTATCATAGTAATATAAAACAGCAGGACTGGATCACGACACAGATCAAAGTGGGAAAACCCATCCACTAAAGGAAACCCCGGTCCTCAATCAGATGCAAAAGTACTCAATAAGTGGGAAACTCCGTCCACTAGAGAAATCTGATACCCAATCTGATGCATAAATAAATATCCGGTCAACCGCCCAATATCCGCGGTTGCCGCAATACCCTGCCAACCACAATCCAGCACAACCCGTCCCTGACACCAAGGTCCCGGCTACACTACCCCAAACCCCTGCTCGCACCCGAGCAACACAGACCGCCTGACTAACAAAGAAGGAGAAAGGAATAACATGGTTTCTCCTAAGTCAAATTCCAATAAGTAGTGTAGCAGTAAAAGATGGCCTAACTATATGTCCATACAAGTATGCATTTGTCCTCAAGGAAGAATAAAGATGAGATAACGAATAGAAGCATCAACTAGGAATAACCGCATGCCCGAAAATCAAAGATAACTACCCCTGTCCATAATCCATGAAAACTCCTCAGAGTAATTTTCGCACATAGATAAATCGTCCTACTCTATCGAGTAAATCCAATCCCATGAAAGTCTATGTGTTAACCTGGCATGCTAGTAACTTGCTACTATAATAAATCGATCTCGCAAAACAATGCCAAAATAATCAAACATGATCTCCATCTCATCTAGTGTCTAATAACCACAACCATCCACCATATGCTAAATCTTAATTCCTTTAAATCATGTACAATAAACAAGTAAGCATTAAACACATGATCAAGGCCATTTCCATGCTTACATCTCAAATCTATTAATTGTACATTTAATCATACATGCATTCTAATATATAGAATTAGAAAACCGTCCACCGGTTCTGGGGACAAAGCAACCCACCTCAAACGCTAAATCCAAGTCCCAAATGTGCTCTCGCCCAAAGGATAGCCCGCCGCGATAACTGTACAAAACAAATACCCCCCAAAAAATAAGCTCAAATAAACACTTAATCCCAACTACATGCTGTCCACCAAAAATAGTCCCAAAACTGTGCTATTTTCACCTGCGAGATGAGCTCAAAAAATTTCAGAGAAACTACCGCCGCGACCGTCGCGACGAGCCGATCGAAATGAGTACCTGCACGCCCCAAGCCGAGTTTTGTAGGTTAAGATACAAAATCGACAAGGTGACTACCTCAAAAATCCCAAGTACAGAATCTGTAGGACTCCGCCCTGAAAAAGGGGGATTTTCACCTTCGGAGAAAACTCAAAAAAATCCATAGAAAATACGAGGACATTCCGTACGATGCGGAGATGCAAAACGAGTACTTGTGTGTCCAAATCCGATGCCCGAGTGCGGAGATATAGCTGAAAAACCGATGTGCTGTCCAAAACTCCACAGTGGAAAATGGGTCATAAAAAGGCTCGGGAAACTCCAAGAAAAACTTGAAAAGAGGACAAGCTCAAATCACAAGAGTCGTAGCCCTACCTGTCTTGAAGCCAATGGCGCAAAAATCGCCAGAAAATATGGTCGGAGTAGGCCGGGGGAGCTCGTGCACCGAAATGCGACGGAGGAGATCAACGAAGAGAAATCTTCGCACTGCGCCGTAAAATCGAAAACCTCGAAGTGCGTGCCACCAAAAATCCTAGGAATCCTTAGGTAGAAGCAGCTCTGGAAGAGGAAGAATCTTGCTGAGGGTTGCACTGTGAGAAACCGAGCAGGGAAAGAGCTACATGCAGTTGTTCTCGGCCTATTTATAGGACAGGAAAACAAATCAGAAAATAACCGGGGTGTCCCCAGTTTCGGGCGCCCGAATCATTCGGGCGCCGAAAACTCGGTTGGACACCCCCGTCCGACCAGCGCCCGAAACGCTGTGGTGAAGCCACGCACCCCCGAACAGGCGACAGCCAAGTCCACCACCCGCCAAGCGCCACGTGGCCCGCGCCCACGCCGACGCGTGGCGTGCCCACGCGCGGGAACCCGCGGGTCAGCGGCTCGGTCGCCGCGCCCACGTGCGCGCTGTCAGCGCCGCCTGCCACCCTGACTGGCACGCAGCTCGAGGCGCCTCCCCGCCAGCTCCATGGACCGTGCCCAAAGCACCCACCAATCAGCCGCCGCCACCTGTCCAAAGCCAACCAACGAGAAGCCTCCACGTGGGACGCCGCTCCCGTGCACCGCGCTCACCCGCGCGCCTGCCCGCGCCCGCGCCAGCTCCCGTGGGCCGGGCCCAATGCGCCGCCACTCCCGCACTGCCACGTGGAGTACGGCGCCAATCTGAAGCCGCCACGTGGCACACCGCCGGTCCACCGGTCCATCGTGCACCCAAAAACACCAGAAAACTTCCGGGTGTCCGTTTTCAGCCGCCCGGACTCAGAAAAATACAAGCAAGTAGCCGATTTCCATTATTTTCGTGCGCTGAGTCCAAATCCGATGTCCGCTTTGCCCAATTCCACTTCTAAAATTCGGTGGGCAACCAAATACACTCGTGATCCATTTTCTCACACTGAGTCCATCACTTGTGTCCAATTTGCGCATAAACACCTCCAATATCCAACATAAGCCTCCAGAAGCTGCTGATCCAACAGTAATCCTATCGCGGGGATTCAGGTCCTCACAGTATCGGAGCTTTTTATATTTATAAGTTATTTTTTATATTGAAATTTTCGATTCGAAGATCGATTTCGTTATATTTAATCTAGAATATTTAAAATATTTAGAAAATAAATTTTATAATTTTTCAATATTATTTATCTAGTGATTAAAGAACTCAAAATTAATAATTTTAATAATCGTGGTGAGCCATTTGTAAGTATAACGGTAAAAAAAATATTCAAATTACGTAAAATTTTGACATTTTTTTTTATACTATATAAAATACGGTTAATATTTTTGATCTAAAATTTTAATATCATATCATCATATTTTGTGAGATTTTAATTTTTAGCAATTAATTTTAGGCTCTTTGATTGAATTACAAAATAAATAATATCAAAAAATTATAAAATTTATTTTTTAAATATTTTAAATATTCTAAATCAAGTCTATCAGAGTCGATCGTGAATTTAAAAATTTAATTATCAAAAAATAATTTATAAATACATATAATTTTCGTGCTTATAAACGCACCCGATCCTCACTCCTATTATGAACTTCATATTTTATTTTTCTAAACAAATATATATGACTCCTAGCTGGCTTATTACTATTACTGTTTTTACTACTATTATTATTATCTTTAAAAATATATGTATGTTAAGCTAACGAAATTATTGTTGAGTGGGTAAATATCGATTTCAAAGTTTAAAAGTTAACTGTCGAAAATAAAAAGTTCACAAAATATGATGATATGATGCTAAAATTTTAAATTAAAAAAATTAATTTTATTTTATATAGTATAAAAAATTATTAATTAAAATTTTACGTAATTTAGAATATTTTTACATCGTTAAACTTATAAACGATTCACCACAATTATTAAAATTGTTGATTTTGAGTTTCTTTGATCATTAGGCAAATGATATTAAAAAATCATAAAATTTATTTTTTAAATCTTTTAAATACTTTATATCAAGCTTAACGGAGCTGATTATCCATTGGAAAGTCTCAACATTAAAAATAATTTGGAAGTACGAAAACGGAGGCCTCAGTGTCTCTAAAAGCATGAAAACGGAGGCCTCCGTGCCTCCAAAAGCACACAAGCCTGGCAATATATATATATATATATATATATATATATATATATATATATATATATATATATATATATATATATATATATATATATATTAGTAATCATGATTTTTGAAACCGAAATTAAGTTTAAATAAAATTTTATGGATTATTTAATTTTAAAAAATGGATTATTAATAGTATAAATATGGCTAAAAAATATTGACTTTTGATCGGAGTCTGATCTCGAAAATCTGAGATCACCAGTGCGATCGTTTCGTCGAAACAAGAAAGATTAATATTCGCATGTTTTCGATCCGACGATCGAATCTTCCGCAAAACAGCGAAGAAAAGCGGGGCCCACAACTTAAGTTGTGAATAGTAACCCTGATTTAATTCCCCTCTCGACCAACGTCGGCCGTTTCGCCATCTAGACCTCAAACATAGCAGTTTGAGTAGTCAATTCTAGCAAATTCTGATGTTCTGAACTCAATGGTGCAGACGAAATTCGCATTTGACGACTCTGGTGTCTCGAAGTGCGTGTGATACAGTAAAATACACTGTTTATTATGGCCCGAGATTTCATACGAGCACCAAATCAAGAAAGCAAATATGCTACTTGAAGGGTCTCGACGAGTCGAACGTCGTGGCGAAGTCCGTCTTCCATTTTGACGATCCGTTCATCTCGAAATACGTGAAAAATTACGTATTTTTGCAAAAAACTAAACTTTTCTTGGACCAAGTTAATTAAGGCTTATTGTTGGAGGTCCTTACAGTAATTAGGACCTACAGCAGGGACTAGAGAATTGGTAGCACGAGGTTCATGGACCAAATAGCATGTTGCAGCAATAAGATATTTTTTTTGAAATGTGTCTCTTTGGCCGCCATGGGGGGGGAGGTTACAGGTTGTTATGGCACGTTTTGAATGCCTGTGTGGCAATGAAGTGAAGGAAAACCGTTTCCCCCATTAGCTCGAGCTCGCCAAAGGACATTACCTACATTCCAAATCTGAGAGAGAGAGAGAAGGAGGAAGGTTGGACCAGAGTTGCTCCAATTTACATTCTGGAGGTTCTGTGGTGTTCTCCTACGTCTGGGGATCAAGCCTGAGCTTGCTGTGAGGTCGCGCGACGCAAGGAGGAAAACCGGCCACAACCTCTTCTTCTCCAAATCCGGCAAAGGTGAGATCTCTTTAACCCTCGGTTTCTTAGCCCCAAGACCTTTGGAAGTCAACTCTGTAGAGTCTAGAGATGCCACACACCAATTCCCAGCCTTTGGGAAGCCCCCGGTTGCCGGCAGGAGAAATATTCCCGCCGGAACCCTAAAAGGCTCCGCTGCGGCAGTGCGTCGCAACCGATGGCTCAAACGCCAAAATAAAATGATGACCTTGGACTGTAGGACATGAGGATCACTTCCTCAGATTTGAGGGAGTTTGGTTCAATGTGCGCGACGCAGGATGAAACCCTAGTTTTCAAATTTTTTAGGTTTGGCCGAGCTTTTTGCTCCAGCGCCGGGAAGCTTCCTGGGATCAAGATGATCCCATCCATGCACTTGCATGGATTCCATGCTGCCCGGGTGGAGTTCCACCATTGTTGGTGGAAGCTCGGGCCGAGCTTGCTCCACCGCCGCCGCCGCCGTGCCCTGTCGCCGGGCACGGGTTCAGGAAGCTTTGTGTGGATGGGAGGCACCTTTTGGTGCTGTTGGGAGAGGTCCAGAACCCATTGATGAAAAATCACCATTAATGGGCATCCGAGCTCATCTTCTTCATTTTTTCTCTTCTTATTTCTCGACTACCAGGGAAGCAAGATAGACCCAGACTTGCTGGGGATGCTCCTGCAGCCCTAAAAAGTTTTTCCACCCAAGTTGGAAGCTCCCAGAGTCCCTCTTTGTTGAGTTGTAGCTTGGGTTAGGTTTGGTTTCATGTTAATGGAAGATGCCCACCATATGTTTGAAGGAATGCCTGAAAGAAACTCCAGTTGGAATTGGCCATTTATCACCATCCAGCAAGTGAGCAATAAACTCCATATGATCCCCTGAGCTTGATGCTCACTTCGGTTGCAATTTTGACTGAGTGGAATTATATGTGGAGCATTCATGGCCATTAGAGAGCAAAGGTGTTGGATCTTTTGATCCAGCAGCAATTAGGCTGCACTAAAGTGAGCCCTAGAATCCCTGTGATGTCCTGAGCATGATGCTCAACTTATTTGTGGTTGGAACAAGCTGAAAATAAAGTTACAGTAAATGAAAGCTTATGTGGGTTTAATTGATCATGGGGCTGTTCGAGGTGGTTTGTGACTTCGCGGCAGTGAGCTTCTGGCTATTTTGGGGTCACTGAACGAGATGCTCACCTTAGAGTTCGATTTGGTTGAGCCGAAGAACTAAAAATGCGATTAAGCCTATGTTAGTAAGGAATTTCATGGCCCGAAGTTTTTCTCGGGATTCGTGCTGCTGCCAAATGGTGGGCACGGTGTCCAACAAGTGGAGAGTCACCTACTGGAGGTGACGGTTTGTTAAAATGACGCTATGATAGTTAGAACGGGCGAAAACGGCTCTCAAATTGCTATAAAAGTGTGATTTCTGGAAACCCTAGGGGTCAAAACGCAATTGTAGCCTCACGTACTGTCTCGGGCAGTGTGTATAACTTTTTGCTAGTAATCCGTTGGCTCTCGTTGAGCGGAAATTGGTTATCGGTCCGTAAATCAGCAAAATCGTCGGTTTAACGACGCCCCGGTGGCAATCGCGCAATTCGGGAAATTGCGGCGGTTCCGCCTAGCTGTCTGTTGAGTCCCAGTAGAATCTGGTTGAGCCAGCGGCAAAGGGTCAAAGCCCGTGTCTCCCGGAAATTCAAATGAAATTTTCGGGAGGGGCATTTTGATAATTATACTAATATTTGAATAAAATGTTGAGTTTAGCAATGTTAACTGACAGATATTAGTGTTTTGCTGTCCCAAGGCTGCACGTAAGGTTTCGTCAGATTTCGGAAATCTGAAGATGTTGTTTGGGCCAAAATAGGCCGAACGGCGGATTTCCGGCAAGTCGCGTAAATCTAGAAAAGATCCAGATTTAGTGGATTAGAGAGTCAGTTGATTGAGTGTGTGAGTTTTCCTGATCAGTGTTCATGATTCAGGTTGGCACGGTTCGGCTCTAGCCTTCGAGCATACCGTCAGTGGACTCAGTCGCCTACAAACGACAGGTGGGTTTATCTTCGGTCCGGGCTTTATCAGTTCAGCACTCTGGGGTATAGTACTGGATGGACCCCTGTTTTGTAGTCTAGATGTATATTTGAGCCTGCCTTTATTTTGATCAGTTTTATACTGCTATATACTTGATTTATGATCCTTATCAATTATCTGATTATATGATGCCTTGCATGATTGATCTTAGTTGCTTCCAGTTATTATGATATTATTCTGGACATTGCCATGCCTGCTTGGTCATTAGCTAGTTTGCACACCTTATTGATTATCAGTATATCATGATCCATGTTATAGTAGTTGTTGATTATATTCTGCACATGAGTTGAGATTCAGTTGTCTATTCTGCATTGCATCCCTGTTGGGATTTTCCCGGCTTGTTGCCGATTACCATGAGTTGAGATTCAGTTGGCTATTCTGCATTGCATCCCTGTTGGGATTTTCCTGGCTTGTTGTCGATTACCCGGTCTGTGGACCGTGAGTTTGAGCATTCGCATGATTGATCGCCCGCACTGCTGTACTTCACGAACATAAGCGGGGTCGCTCCCCGTGTGTATGTTCTTTAACGGTAGAGTGGTCTGGTGTACGACCCGTGACTCCCAGGTTAGTGCCCAAGGGTGCCGGAGTGTTGACTCCCAGGTTAGTGCCCGAGGGTGCCGGAGTATGTCAGCCAGGTTGGTGCCAGGTTCGGCGAGTTTTCCCTGAGGTCTTGTTGACCAATATGGTGGCTATGATTGGGTAAATTGTTGTTTCAGTTATTGATGCATAGTGCCTGTTTAGCATGCTTTTCTATTATGATTGTTCTGTTCCTTTCAGTATTTATTTCAGTATACTCCTGTTGAAATCTATATCTGCTTTCCATATTGATTAATTATCCGCCTCTTGATTATGTTTACATGTCGTGATTTCTACTATCCTCTAGTATTGTATGCCAGTAAGTACGATCTGCTATTTTCGGCTCGTCGTGCCCACTGAGATACATGTACAGTGTATCTCACACCCCCTGGGTGACCATTTTTCAGGTCGAGCGGGTGTTGGGATGTCGGGATGTGTTGGTGAGATGACGTGATAGAGTTGACCCTGACAGCTGTTGATGATAATTATCAGTTTATTTAATTTGTAATTCAAATTGTAATATGATTGTAATAGTTGTATCTGTTTTCGTAGTTTAGTCTACTCTGATGTGGTTTGCCATTGTTGAGCCGAGCATGTATAGAAAAGGCTCAATCCAATGGGGATTGAGAATTTTCTATATATGTGGCGGTCTATTGCGCCATGGCTGAAATTTCTAAACTCTGATTAAAAAAAAAAAAAAAAAATTAGATGCTGTTTTTCGAACCCGGGGCGTGACAGATTAGATGGTATCAGAGAAATAGGAATACGATGCCTAGGTTTGGTTAGAAACAAACCCTAGGATGATTTGTGTTCACGAGAGAGCGCAGGGTATTGGCATAGTGGATTGGAGCTCAGATGTGTTCACACACAGTTGAGTCTCATTGTTGTGGTTGTGAGCGGCGTTCGTACGCACACAGAGAAATAGAAATTTCGACTTGAGTCAAAAGTAAGTCTAACTTGCGCATAGTGTGTTTTGGCACCTACATTTTCCTATGCGCATGGTTTTGAGATCTGTAAATTTAAATTCTAATATAGACTGTGAATTTAAAATTAAATTTAAAAGTGCACTGAAAATTCAAATTTGAGCTTTTAAAGTCATAACTAAAATTCTAAAGAAAATTTACAACTAAGGGCCCGTTTGGAAAACCTTTGAAACAGAGTGTTGGACCACTTTATTCTATTTTTTAAAAAATGTTATTTTTTTATTAGTCAGTCCGTTTGGATGACCTAACAGCATAAAAAGATAATGACGTATTATCGAGGTTTCAGAACATTTTTGGGAAAAAAAAAAGAAGAGCTCAGACCGGCGAAAAAAAATTCCCTATTTCTGCGTACGACTTCTCTCGCCCACTTTCGCATTTCACCCCTTTTTATACATTTTAAATTTTAAATTTAGAAATTTAATTTTAATTTTAATTTTAATTTTAATTTTAATTTTAAATTTAATTTTAAATTTTAAATTTTAAATTTTAACTTTAACTTTAATTTTAAATTTAAATTTTAAATTTTAATTTTAAATTTGAAATTTAATTTTAAATTTAATTTTAAATTTAATTTTAAATTTTAAATTTTAAATTTCAACTTTAACTTTAATTTTAAATTTAAATTTTAAATTTTAATTTTAAATTTTAAATTTTAATTTTAAATTTTAAAATTTAATTTTTAATTTTTAATTTTTAAATTTAAATTTTAAATTTTAAATTTTAAATTTTAAATTTTAAATTTTAAATTTTAAATTTTAAATTTTAAATTTTAATTTTAAATTTTTAAATTTTAATTTTAATTTTATATTTTATATTTTAATTTTAAATTTTAATTAAAAATTTAAATTAAAAATTTATATTTTAATTTTTATATTTGAATTTTTTTAATTTGAAATTTAAAATTTAAAATTTCACATTCAATTTTAAAATTTAAAATTCAAATTTAATTTTAAAATTTAAAATTTAAAATTTAAAATTTAAAATTTCACATTCAAATTTTAAAATTTTAAAATTCAAATTCAATTTTGAAATTTTTAAATTTAAAATTTAAATCCTAATTTTAAAATTTTAAAATTTTAAAATTAAAAATTAAAAATTAAAAAAATAAATTTTTAAATTTAATTTTTTGTTTTGAAAGTTTAAATTTAAAATAGAATTTTTTTGTTAAGTCACACTCCAAACAGTAAAAACAGAGTAATATTTTTATAGAATATTAAATATTATCAATATAAACCTCAGACATAAAAAAAAAAAAAAAATCTAAGTTTAAATCAAATTTAATGCTTACATTGAATTTGATTTGAGCTCAAGGATTTTGAATTGAAATGAAAATTTAAGCCTAAATTAAAGATTTAATACTAAATCAAAACTCTATTTAAAAACGAATATAAATTTTAATATTTTATTTTATATTGTTTTATTTTAAGTTTTTGACTTGAAGTTCAGATTTTCAAAGTTAAACTTACAAACTCAAATATGGCCTAGATAAATCCAACTCACATGGCCTTAGCCCAAACCCATAACCAACCCCGCCTGATCAAAGCAATAAAACCTCATATGGACCCAAGCCTAAACTAAAAATCAACTGGTGCTAATTCAGATTTGAACCCAAGCCATGAGACTTAGAATCAAAGTTCGAACCCAAACCCCAAACTATATGTATCAAACCATATAGACCAAAACTCAACCCAAACCAAACCATATAAATTATGATCCAAACCCAAATCTACCCTTTTCCTGAGCTATAGCCTTAGGGCTATATCAATTCCACCTTTTTTAAAAAAATCAAATCCTTGGGGACAAATCATTTTAACCAAATTCTCTAGCACATAAAACTAGAGTCACATTGCAACCACATTCAAACTCTATCAAATTCTAACGCGTATATTAGAATTTGATCAAATCAACTTTTAACTTTAGATAAAAATCGAATTTTTTAAACACAATTAAGTTCTAATATATAAAGATCCCTGATCAAATCTAAACCGGATTCTAATATATATAATCAGAGCTCAATCAAATTAAATTAAATTTTAACACAAATAATTAGAGTTTAATTTTAATTATATCCACCTAAGTCCTAACACATATACTTTAGGATTTAGTCATCTTACATCTTAGGGTGAATTCAAATCAAATCAAATTAGACTCTAGTACATATATTTTGAGTTCAATTAATACAAATTAAAATCTAATTCATATAATTAGAGTTTAATTTATATTAAGTTTGACTAATCCTAATGCATGCACTTAATGTATTGGGATGGGTCGGATTTAATACTACCCAAAGGTATAAAGTGGTTAATTCTTGAGTGTATATATCAAGATTAGCCGAGCTTGATACATTTTTTCACTCTAAAGTGAAATTTTGATTAAGTGCTAAGTATATGTATTAGTGTTTAGTATACATACAAATAAAACCCAAAACTAGATTTGGGCCTAAAATCCAATTCACATATAAATAAATCACTAAACCCACTCTACATGCAAAAAAAATATTTCCAACTAAATTCAGGCCCGAAATCCATAACCCATTAACCTAATCGATTAGTCCACAAATAATAAAGTGGCTAATTCTTGAGTGTATATATCAAGATTAGCCAAATTCGATATATGTTTTACTTTATGTATATGTGGTAGAGTGAGAATTTGATTAACCTCTTAAGTATATGTATTAGGGTTCGTCGGATTAAATTCAACTTTTACTCTAGTTCTTCAGACCGAATTGATTCCAAATAAAATAAATTTAAAAATGGCCTAATCTACTTGCATCCCAAAATCAAACAAAACAAAAGAGCTGATCATAAGTAGAACCAGTCCACAAAAGGCCCAGTCCATTTACGGGCTTCAAATTCAGTCCACAAGAACATGAGGCCCTAAATCCAATCCACATACGGACTCTAAATCTAGTCTATACGAAAATGAGGTCCAGTCCACATGCGGACTCAAAATTCAGTACATAAGAAAATAAGGTCCAGTCCGTATTGAAAGAAAATTTCATGGTGGTCTCCGTCAAAATAAAAAGAATAGGCTAAATATAGCAAAAACTAAAACTGAACATAGATTGCATCTTATACTGAGTGCATATAGCACATTCTGAAGAAGTAAAGTGCGGCCACCACGCAACTTGAGTCGGTATGAACCAACTCTAAGAACTTCCTCTTTTGTCATTTCGCTCGAAATTGTTTTGAGCTGAAAAAGGTAATCCTACCACTCTCACACTATTTTGTTTGCTCTTATGCTTTAGTAGCTAATTCTCTTCCCAATTGGATCGTAGATACAGGAGCAAACAAGCACGTAGTTCGTGATCGAGTGGGATTTGTAGAATACCATCGAGTATCAATCGGCACACAATTTGTCACCCTTGAGAATGACTCTTTTATCTGGATATGGTATATTAATAAATAATTTTTTTTAATAGATTTGGAGGATGATTCATTTGTATTTGCTTCTTCTTTTTTTTCTTCTAATCTCTGTGATGAATCCATTAAATGGTATGCCAGATTAGACCATATAGGTCAAGAAATAATGAACAGAGTGACTCAAATAGGCCTTTTGGGGTCTCTCGCCAAAGTTGACCTACATACGACCCCAAATTTAGTCCACATACAAATGCAAGCCATTCCACATACGGGCCTTAAATCTATTCTATACAAATAAAGCCCAGAATCACATATGGGCTCCAAATTAAATTCAGTCAACACTTGGATTTAGCCAGCATTCACTTTAGAGTGAAATCAAATCAAATGTAATTGGTTCTAATACATATGATTAGAGTTCAATTAAATCAGATTAAACTCTAACACATATAATTAGAATTTAATTTAAATCAAATCCAATTAAGTCCTAATGCATATACTAAGGATTTAGTTAATTTTACATCGTAATATTGATACATTAAGCTCTAGAATATATATTTAGAGCGCAATCAAATCTGATATGATTAATCTTAACATATATACTTATAGCTAATCAATCTCAGCATCTTAGAACATACTGCTAAGGTGCAATTAAAATTAAATTCAAATCGTCCGTCATGTCATTAAACCGAGCAATTCAAATTCAATTGACTATCATGTTGTTAAATTGAGCATATTTTGATTTATATTTATTAGTTACTTTAGCTATGATTTATCTTTATAGTTGTGGTAGATATTTTTCTTTTATGCAGGGTAGATGCATCACTTGTGTGGATTTTAGGGCCCGAATTCCGACCTAATCTGTTACGTGACACTAACTATATATGAAAACTCAAATAAAAAAATTAAAAGTCAAGAGTTCTCAATAAAGAAAATAATATTTGATGGTCTATTTAAGAATAACTTATTGTTGAGGTGATCTCCATATACTTCTACCCAAAAAAATAAAATTCTATTAAAGTAAATAATTTTATTTGTCACTAACCTTAATCGCTCTACTTTTCTTTGCTAAAAAATAAATACAGTTACTAAGTTAATAAAATTAACTGCTACTATATATATTTAATAAAATTAAATTTTAATTTATTTAACTAAAAATTATTAAAAATTAAATAGAAAGGACTCCAATAAATATTAAATTAAAGCTGAGGGTGCTGGGAGCAAAGTAGCCTATAGTTGAGAGTTCTAGAGCCCTCAAACATTTTAACATTATTAAGAGAGAGAACCAGTAGGTGCGTGTATTGGGGGTGGTATTTAAAAAGGAAAATACATTTGGAATCATTTTAAAAAGATCATTCAAAAAAGAGTAGGATATGACCAAATTCTTCTTTTAGTATGGGAATAATTTTGGTGTTTTAAAAAGATCACTTTATATAAGATTGTTGTCTACTTTTTAGGTTTACTGCGGAAGCTCCAAACTTGGAGCATAATTATGAGGTAAATTCTCCACAGCAACAATTTTTATATTTTCCATTAGAGAACTGCTACCTGTACATCTCAAATGGGGTGTACATCCTACTCCCACCCTATCCTGAGATGGGTATTTCTCTATTTGTCCCATCGATGGGACGAGTAAAATTCACCCCATTTCAGGATGGAGTGGGTATAAGATGTACACCCCAATTAGGGTGTACAGCTAGCAATTTTCTTTTCATTAACACACAGTAAGTTATCCAAACAGTTTCTAGAAAACTGTGATTCAATCAAATTAAGTTGAAAATTTTATTAAGTTCAACAATTTTTACAATCGACGTATTTTATTTATTTATTTATTTTTTAAATAGTCATAATTTTTTTACTCGAGTGTCCGATTTAATGCACAATTCTAATTGAAAAAATATTTTTTTAAATCTATGCGGCAAATAGCAAAGCCGCTCTAGCCAAGTTTGGGGCCCAAATTCAACTATTTCGAATTTTTCTTTTTTTTTAGGCTATTTATTTATTTATTTATTTTTATTTTGAGTCTGCTTATTTGAATTTTAAGTTTAGAAATATACCAGAATTTATTTATTGTAGTAAAATTCGGATATCATTCCCCAAATATACGTGGCGTTTGATTAATATAATTAATTTTTAAAATTAGTTAATAATTATTTTAATTTTGTCCAAAAAACCATTGTGTTATTTGTGTAACTCTCTTTCCGTCTCTATGCTTCTTTTCTTTCGTCAACACGATTTAATTAAATCTGTGTAACTAAATATAAATTTCGTAATTTTTAGCCTAACAAAAATGGGGACAAATTAAATGGTAACTAATCAAACTCTAAATAAAATAAACACTATCTCCAAACAATATTAATATGATCAATGTCAATGGGGGAAGTGGTAGCTGTCGAAAACTATTTGATCGTGTTGCCTAACCTAACAATCGCAAAGGATTTAATCAAGCATACAATACAACAGTTAATTTGATGGGTGCAACATTAACAATTATTATTCTTATTCTTACTTTTTCCAAGTTCATAAATAGCATGCGTGCAAATTAAACGACACTTAAATTAATTAATTGCCCCTACAAATGAGATACCAAATTAAGTGCGTACAAGACCTCTTCTATTATGTGTGTTTTGACATTTTAGAGTATTACATTCCCTATATATATTTTTTGTCCAAACTAATTAATGAATGCTTAAACATGTTTCTCTTTTTCTTTTTTCGTTTTTAATCGGGAGGGTTGATCTCCTATGCCACTGGAACACTATATCACCAGCAATTAACGTGCATAATATACTAAAAAATTAGTGGCTAAAAAAGAAAGCACTTCAAACTGTATAGGGTACTATTTGGCATAACCCCAGAACAAACAGATATTTCACACTAAGATCCTATTTAGATGATGGAATAAGTTATTTAAAAATAACTTATTTTGTATAAGAATAAGTTATTCAAAAATATCATCCTGTTTAGATGATATTTCACACGGAGTCCAAAAAAGACTAGGATTCAACCTACAATGATCATTAAGAATGCAAGTTGCAACCTATGCACAATTAACCAAAACCTTTGGGATTTGAAGTCAGCATCATGCTCAGGAGATCAAGTAGAGTACGGGGCTCACCTTTGGAGAGTTGCGGGGCTGCCGGAAAGATGGCCAGAGCAAGGTGGCCAAGTTCAAGGATTTCTAGTGCTCAGGTTGGGCCACCTTGCATAGGTTTGGTCCAGTATGGGAACTATGGCACGCAGTAACAACATGAGATGAAGGGGGGGGGGTGCTAGAGGTCCCTCGAGGTCTGGTGCTAGTGTCAGAAAGAAGCGGATGACCGGAGAGAAGGACCTAGGCCGCAAATAGGGTGAGCTCGTGAAGGGAGAAGATACGGCGACAAAGGGCACATGCAAAGGTTCCCACAAGTTGCCCACGACGTGAGAAGGTTGACCGGGTGGCTTGCCGTCGTCGGGAAGCGACGGCGGCAGCGCAGGGCGAAGCTCGGCCAAGCTACATTCGTAGGGAGGTAGGGCCTCGTATTCCAATGCTGCGGCTGAACTAGCACACCCTTGACTTGGTAGGGGTCTTCCCAAGGTCCCACAGAAAGCAACCAGTGCCTTTGTTCCCATGCTAAGATGTCGAGGGAAGCGTTGGGTGATCTCAGGCCAAAACTAGGGTTTTGACCGGTTTCTTGCTCCTGTCGATAGCTCGAGAGTTCTCCAGCAATGTGGCTGCGCATGAGAGGTCCCCAAGAGGTGAGGAAGACGGTGAGATACTCTGGGTGCAAAGAAAACAAAGAGGAGGAGCTCGGGCTTACCTCAGATCCGAGGAAGGAGAAGAAAGGAAGAGTCTTCTTCTCCGGCGTCGGGCGACTACGATAGGCGGTGGCGCCCCTTAGGTGAGACCCACTGAGGGTGATGATGGCCACAGGGTGACAGGGTTGTAAGGGAATGCAACTTGGTTCTTCTCTCTTCATTTAAATCCGAGATCTAGTTAAGGGGGAGTGATTTCTTGCCTTCTCCGGCGACGGCATGCGGCGGTCGGCAGTGCTAATGCTCGGGGAAGAAGTAGAAGAGAGAGCGGAGGTGAGGTGTTGCATTGGAAGGCTGCGTTACCTTGCAGCTAAGGTTTCCAAGAGGAAACCCTAGGGTTACCTATATAGCATGGTTACGAGTTGTTATTTGGTCCCTATTCTTTTGATATTATCCATTGAGTTCTTGACAGTAGGTATAATATGCCAAGAAGTCCCCCCACATGCGATTTCACGCAATTCCATACATAAAATATAGGGCTTCTTGCATAAATACACTTAAAATCTCTATTTTTCACATTTTTTGAGGCTTTCAGCTCACTGAACATAAAAACGGACGTCACCATGTCGTTCAGCTCGATGAGAGTATTCAAGTAGTGATTTTATTTCGTCACATTCGGGTCCCGTTAGGTCACAATAGACACTTCTTCGCGAATACCCCCGAAATTCAAAATTTTGAATTACGGAAATTCTAGAAAATCAATTTATATTCAAATTTTAAAATTTAAATTTCACGAATATTACAAGTATTTTTTGCTAAGAATAGTCGAATTACATATCATAGAAACTATATGATATAAAGTATCTTGCTGTGAAAGAATACGACAAGAAGAATATGGTGGATATCCAACATGTTGAGACTGAGATGATGATCACTGATTCTATGACTAAAGCATTATCAACAAACATATTCAAGGATCATGTTGATCGTATAGTTATCTTGAGTCCATTTACAGTTTGAATTTTTTCTTTTTGTATAAAGATTTCAGTGACTATTTTTTATTTGAATAAGAATATTTTTATTTTTGCACAAGTTATGCGCATAAAGTTATATTTGTACATTAAAATATTATTGTGCACTAAAGTAGGACTCTGAGTTGAATTTATAGTAATTTCATATAATTATAACTCATAAAGATATTTAAGTAAGGAATACATACTTTTAATATATGGAAGGAAGTGTTTATTTTACTGAAACATGACTGCCATGATCAAAGTATTGTTATTTCTTGATTGAGTAGGAGATTTTGATTGTATAATTTGGTAGATACCTAATAAAGTTTTATATCGCCCATATAGTATTGAATACACCACTAGGCCAAGTGGGAGAATGTTGGATGTTGCCCATGTGATTTATTCAAGGCAATTTTTAAAGATACAGTCAATCTAATCGATTAGAATGTATCTGGATGTGTTTTTAATGGATGGACGTGATTAAAACATTCTTACATTATGTTATATATGTTATATATATATATAAAATAATGGGAGCCCCAGTCTAACTCTAATCCGAATTTTCTATAACAGCTCCATCTCAGGAGATAAGAGAATAGACAGAAAATATCCCGCTCTTTTGCTGATCATGAACGAGGGCGAATCAAAAAGAAGAACCGTCGTCTACAACCAATTTTTGAAAATTGAAAATCATGATAAAAGGTAGAATCTAATTTTGAATATGGTATAACATTGCTATCCATAATTTCATTGGATAATATATTTTACCTACGAGATGATATATTTTATCCAAATTCTAAATATTTAATTACACTCTTTATTAATCAGATGTACAATTTTTTTTAATAAATTAAATTTGAATGATTCTTTATTAAATTGGGTGATATTCATGCATCCAAATTAACAAAGACTAAACTAAATAGACTAACTAATTAATTAGGAGTCTAGAAGCCGGCCAGTTGCAGGCTACATAAAATACATAATACTATATCAGAAATTATATAAATAAGGAACGGAACGAAGCCAGAATTTAATTTTGAGGGGCCAAAATATGTTCAAATAAAAATTTTAGCATATAAATATAATTTTATCTAATCAATTTTTTTAATAAAAATTATTAATTTAATAATTAATGTAAAAATATTAAAATTAATTTTTAATTTACATACGCTTAATTTTTAATTATTTTATTTATATTATTATATTCAAATAATTATAAATTTTACTAAATTTAACTTAGTGATTAAATTTTTAGTATTTTTAATAAATAAAATTATAATATTTAATGTAGATCAAAGAGCTATTAAATTTAATATAATATTTTATTTTGTTAAATAAAATAGCTTACTAATTAGAAATTAAAAAAAATATAAAATAAAAAATTTAGATTTAAGGGATGTATTTCAAAATACCTTATAAGTACGAGACTTTTAATATATTTTACCTATTTAAAATGTATACAAAGAAGAAAAAAGAAAATTATATTAGAACAAAAAGTTATTAAACAAATATTAAAAAGTTGAGGGTGGCTAAGACTATCTAAAAAAATATATAGTTAAATTGATACTTAGAACTATTAAGCAATATTAAAAAATTAAGAGGATCATGGCCATTTTGGACCTTAATATGGCTTCGTCCTGATAAGGAACCAGAGCGTGGACTTCAATGCATGCCCGTGGCTTATATCCATCCTCTAGAATAAAAAATCATTGTATAGTAGGCCTTGTAGCAATTCAATTACAGTCACTTGCATTTATTGAAGGGGGACCGGCCGTGGGGTTACCGAGCACACCTCAACCCACACAGCATACGAGCGTAGCGGAAACAGAATCTTCCGTAGATGAAAGTAGACGAAAACGATTGTAGAAAACAAGCACGAGAATAACTAAATAAATAAAATAAATAAGGGAATGTAAGGACACGAGAATTACGTGGTTCGGCCAACAATGTGGCAACCTACGTCCACGGACAAGACCACCTCAATGCGTTATTCGATTAATCCACGGCACAAAAGTACAAGGAGTAAAATTAGATTACAAGAAACTCTCTCACGGAGGCTCTCCACATTTTTCCTCTCAATTAGGATTTTTCAATGAAGCCCTAAAAAATAAAAGATGAATCGCAAGAGTTAATATAACTCTAAAAACCTAATTCTAATAGAAAACGATCTCCACCGTCCATCCGAGA
Source organism: Tillandsia leiboldiana (assembly GCA_029204045.2). Classification (NCBI taxonomy): domain Eukaryota; kingdom Viridiplantae; phylum Streptophyta; class Magnoliopsida; order Poales; family Bromeliaceae; genus Tillandsia; species Tillandsia leiboldiana. The sequence continues at coordinate 4,931,544 of CM055075.1, forward strand.
TTTTAAATCACTTCTAGTCGTCGTCCATATCCTCTTAAGAATTATCTTTAAGATATTCCTAAATCATCCATAATCTTTAGGAACAAGATTGGATCAAATCCATATGGACTCGAAACATGATTTTACATAATCCAACATTTATCTGCCCCATACTACTTTTCATTAATAATTAGCTTAAATATGTTTGGTAACAAGCCATCATCTGATCAGTCCTTTTTTACTCTCTGATCATTTTTGATATATAGTCTATTGTATTAGGAGCAAGAGTAGATACTATTAACAGTTGTTATTGATCAGAAAAGAACAAACTATTAATGTAGCAGCTATTCAGCTATATATTCTGCCATTATCAGCATTAACCATTACAAAAGATACCAAAATTGTGGGTTCAAAATTAACCACAAAATTGGCTCTCAATTAGTAGCATAGATCTTGGCATCATATGAGTTCTTTACTGTTAAACTTATTTCGACCATCCATCGTCATTCCTAGCATATGCAATGCATTTTAGAGATATTGACATATATACATATATAATGCTTGAGCACTACTACCTTTTGTTATTTGTTATTGTTTATCTATTTTTCACTAAAAGATCACGACTTGTTCTTCAATGCAGATATTGCTTTAGTTACGCAGTTGCCATCAGTCCACATACACTTCCTACAGATATGACTCATTGCATTCTCCAGAATTGTGTTGCGAGATTGGTGCTCGAAGCGTCATCGACCACTATCTTTTGTTTTGTTGCGCGCATCGATCGATCCCTTGAGTACACTTCAAGAATACCTTTTTAACATGATGTTTACACTAGCAAATGTTGTTAATGGTATGAATAGTTGTTGCTTTCAGCAAGATTATGTCTAGTTTTGGAGGTCACCTTTATTTCCATTCCTACCATGTCGACATTTCTGCGAGTATATATGTATATATTTTTCTTCTAGTGTGAACGTCTGATGAATCGAGAATGTAGGTGATATTACCGTTAGTTGTTTTTTTTGATAAAAAAACATTGAAGTTGGTCGAAAACCTAAGTTGATGGTAACATAACTCTTGTTAAGATGTGACGGAAAGCAAATTGTATAAGATATGTAGTTAATTTGGATAAAAATAAAGGGTGTTTGCAACATGTCAATTGCGTGAAAAGGATCAGTAAATTAGAGAAAAAGTAAGGTAAACATCTGCCTCATTACTAGGCACCATACGAAGGTGTAAAATCCCATCAAGGTTAGTATGGTATACTTTTCAAATCATGGTGTGTGTGTGTGTGTGTGTGTGTGTGTGTGTGTGTGTGTGTGTGTGAGAATATATATATATATATATATATATATATATATATATATATATATATATATATATATATATATATATATATATATATAAAGAGAGAGAGAGAGTAGAGCTTATATATTTTTAAAAGTATAAGCCAATTTATGCTTGTGAATTTTTTACCACTAGATTTATATTGAGATTTATGTTATTGTAAAGTCAACTAAATAGAGAAAGAAAAAGTAAAAAACATAAATTTCAATACAAATCCAATGGTAAAAAATTCACAAGCAAGAATCAGCTAATGCTTTTAAAAGCATATAAGCTCTACTCTCTCTCTCTCTCTCTCTCTCTCTCTCTCTCTCTCTATATATATATATATATATATATATATATATATATATATATATATATATATATATATATATAGTTCCTATTTCCTATGCTTTCGAAAGTACGGAGGATTTCGTACTTGTAAGTTGTTTCAATAATGGGACATCCGATTCGGCGATCGGTTCCGTTAGACTTGATCTACAATGTTGTAACTATGTAGAAATCAAATTTCATAATTTTTTTTGCTTTATTTGCCTAGTGAACTAGTAGCCCAAAATGAAAGACAAAAAATAAAAATCTCAAAAAAATTATGATAAAATATTTAAATTACAAATCGGAAGTATTGGTTTTACTTTTGATGTTAAGTATAATTTTTTTTTATTAAAGTTTCATCTAATTTGGATTTTCTACACCGTTGAACTTACAAACGTGCCACATCAACCGTTAAAATAATAATTTTTGAGACTCTTTGATTACTTATATAGTAAATGATACCGAAAACTTATGAAATTTAGTTTCTAAATAGTTCTAAAAGCGTAGATCATATCTAACGGAGCCGATTGTCGAATCGAAAGTCTCATCATCGAAAACAACTTACAAGTACGGAGACCTCCGTACTTTCGAAAGCACAGGAGTCGTACTATATATATATATATATATATATATATATATATATATATATATATATATATATATAGAGAGAGAGAGAGAGAGAGAGAGAGAGAGAGTTCGGCTACTATACTATTAATAGTACCAACGTATTGGTACTATCAAGTTTTCTACCCTTAGATCAACCCCTTTGTTCATTTTCACTTGTTAGATTTTACTATTTCCCAACCACCTGTTAAACCCAAGGGACCCACTATCATCTCAACCACATATTTTTTAATGAAGGGTTAAAAACTTAATAGCACCAATGACTTGGTACTATTAATAGTATTCCAGCCTAGCTCTCTCTCTCTCTCCTCTCTCTCTCTCTCTCTCTCTCTCTATATATATATATATATATATATATATATATATATATATATATATATATATATATATATATATATATATATATATATATATATATATATATATATATATATATATATATATATATATATATGAGTAGAGCTTATATGCTTTTAAAAGTATAAGCCCATCCATACTTGTGAATTTTTTACCATGCATTGGATTTATATTGGGATTTATATTTTTTACTTTTTTTTCTCTCTCTTTAGTTGACTTTACAATTGCACAAATTTCAATACAAATCCAGTGGTAAAAAATTCACAAGCATAAATTGGCTTGTGCTTTTAAAAGTATATAAGCTCTACTCTCTCTCTCTCTCTCTCTCTCTCTCTCTCTCTCTATATATATATATATATATATATATGTTGTGTCGCTTAACGTGCGTTGACCGCTGACCTGGTCCGGTCGTCGATTGGCTTCGAAAATGACTCTCTGAAATGCGCCGCGAGATCAAGCAATCGGGTTAAGAAGGGATCTGCTCAATCGGGTCCTTCTCAATCAAACACGGGACGGAGCCCGGCCCGGAAATCCGGACTATCCTTATAAGATCTCAGAAGGTTTCAAGAAATCGACACATTCGATAAAATTGGAACAATATAGAGAAGATTAGCATTGTGATGATCTGGACCTCCAAGATGGATTTATAGAGCAAGAAGTGGCTTCTGGAGGCATATGATGAGTGATCGAGTTGTTTGTGCTCGAATCGGATCCCAGATTTGGAACCGGCGCAAAAATCGAATCGAGTTTGCCTTTCCTGGGGGCTTCCGGCAAAATTTAGGATGAGAATTTGGCTAAACGGACAGCGGATTTGGACTCAGCGTGCGAAAATAATGAAAATGGGCTATTTACTTATATTTTTCAGATTTTGGAACAGAAAAGTTACTGTTCACTGCCGGAATTACTGTTCCGGCGGCCGGCGGTAACCGGCAGGCGGCGGAGCACGGCGGAGGGCGGCGGCGCAGCGGCGGAGCGCGGCCGCGGGCAGCGCGGGTAGGCGTGGGCAGGTGCGGCGCGCGCGGGCAGGCTGGTCCTGCCACGCCCCCGAGTTCAAAAACCAGTGTATAAATTTTTTTTTTTTTTTTTTTAAATCAGAGTTGCAAATCACCCAGGGCAATGACAGACCGCCACATATATAGAAGAGTCCCAATCCCCTATGGAATTGAGCCTTTTCTATATATGCACGGCTAGCTTGGCAACAATCATCAGAGTACTAACTACGTACTACAAATAATAATAATTTTACAAATTTCTTTTACAACTATCTTTACATATATACAACTAAAATACAATTTCCTTTCTCTCAAACATCTATTACATAACATTTCGGCTGTCCAGGGTCAACCTCTATATCGATACCTCGCCAATTCGTCCCGACATCCCAACACCCGCTCGACCTGAAAAACAGTCACCCGAGGGTGTGAGACACACCGGAGTGTATCCCAGTGGGCACGACGAGCCGAGAAATAGCAGATCGTACCTACTGGTATACAATACTAGCAGATAGTAAAGATCACATTAGGTAAGCATTTATGAAGCGAATGAATAACCAACAGGAATTAGTATAATCTTGACAGGAATATAATGAACCAAGCATGCTGAATAATTGTATACGCAGGTATCAAACAAATGAATATCTTCAAACCGAAATCAGGAATCATGAGATATGATAAAAGCAGGCTAAACAGGCAACATATGCAATAGGTACTGATCATGCTAGAATATGGAAGTATAAAAGCTATGCATCAATCATAAGAATATCAAGTTCCCAATCAATGCCACTATTGGTCACGAAGACCTCATGCTCATGCCACTATCTGACACCTATCGGGCTGACATAACCCCGCACCCACAAGTGCTATCAGGGGGCTCACGGGCCTTTCTCTAAACCACTTTACCGGTAAAGAACACTGTGACGGTGGCCAAACCGTCAGTGTACGTGAAGTACAGCGGTGCGTGGCGATCATAATGCTATGCTCAAGCTCGCGGTCCACTGACCGAGTAATCGGCAACGAGCCGGGAAATCCCCACTGGGATGCAATAACAAAGTCAACTGAATCTCAACTCTCATGCAGGAATAATCAACTAAATCTCAACTCTTATGCAAGATCAAAGACAAATCTCAACTCAACATAAGATCAACAGCAAATCTCAACTCAATCATACAGACCAACCAAACATACAAAACAAAACACATATTTTTGAGAAAACTATTTTGAAAAACAGGTTTTAGGCCCAAACTTCGAAGAGCAATGCCTTTGTCCTATCAAACAAGAACAGACTCAGGCGACCCTACGTCGTTCACTAAAACATTTAGTTGATTAAAATTATGTGTTTAGCAGTGTATTATTTGATCAACAGGAAAGCAAGCTCAATCCAATCAAGGATGCAATATCAGAATCAACTGAATCTTAACTCATATACAGGAATAATCATCAACTAATCCAACCAAGGATGCAATATCAGAATCAACTGAATCTCAACTCATATGCAGGAATAATCATCAACTAATCCAACCAAGGATGTAATATCAGAATCAACTGAATCTCAACTCATATGCAGGAATAATCATCAACTACTATAACATGGATCAGATATACTGATAATCAAGCATAAATGTGCAAGCTAGCTAATGACCAATCAGGCATGACAAATGTCCACGAATAAAGTCATAATAACTGAAAGCAACTGAGAATCAATCATGCAAAACTAACAATCTTTTTAGGAAAACATTTTGAAAACATGTTTTATGTCCAAACCTCGAAGAGCTATGCCTTCGTCCTATCAAACAAGAACAACTCCGGCGACTCTGCGATGCTTGGAGACAAAACATTGGTTGAATAAAAACACGTTTATAGCAAAATAAAACTGATCAAAAGGAAGGCAGGACTTCAATATCATCTAGGCTAACAAGAACAGGGGTCCAACCAATACCGTACACAGAGGGCCGAAAGCCCGGACCGAAGATAAACCCACCTGTCAAATCGCAGGCGACTAGACTGAATCAACTGTACGCTCAGAACCAGATGCAAACTGGATAGACCTGAATCAACATATTGATCAGGGATCAACTTTAACTCTAACTTATTTCAAGTCCATCTTAAACCTTTTAATTACTTAACCTCAGTGTTTGACAACCACACTTAGACCTAACATAATCTTTTTCGTTTAATCTTTGGTAAAATTACCAAATTGCCCCTCCGGAAATTCCCTTTTGAATTTTCGAAAAAACTCGGGCTTAACTTGTTGTCGCTGGCTCAACCAGATTCTACTGGGACTCAACAGTCGGCTGGTGAAACCGCCGTAATTTCTCAAATTGCGCGATTGCCACCCGGATACCGTTAAATCGACGATTTTGCCGATTCTCGAACTGTTATCCGAATTTTCGCTCAACGAGAACCATTGGAATCCTAACAAAAAGCTTAGGAATTTATTATACACTGTACTAAACAGTACACGAAGTCATTTTTGCATTTAGACCCCTAGGGTTCCGAAAAATCGCACTTTTAGTGTCTTTTTTAGCACTGTTTTCGCTCGTTCTTTCAACTGGAAATTCATTTTCACGAGCCATCACTTCCAGCAGGTGACATTTAACTCACTGAACACCGTGGTCACACATTTGTGGCAGCACGCAACCCGAGAAAAACTTCGGGCCATAAAAGACCTTGCTAACATAGCCAAAATGAATTTATGTTTCTCCAGATCATCGAAACTTAAATCTGACGCGAGCATCGCATCCAGTGACCCCAAATTAGTCGAGAACTCACTGTCGCGGCTTTGCAAACAACCCAGAGCAGACCTAGGGCCATAACACTCTATTTAGAGCTTGTTTAACTAGATCTTTTAATCTAACAGTGCAAACTGGAAATAATTTGGAGCATCAGTCTCCTGGGAACTCAAGAATACCCAGGCTCACCTTTGGGCAGTCCAAAACTTGCTGGATCAAAGAGATCCATGACCTAGCTCTCTATCATCAAGCACAATGTTCCAAACAGCAGTCCACACAGATCTTGTTTGATCTGAAGTGAGCATCAAGCTCAGGGGGTTATTTGGAGCATCTTTCATATTTAACTCGAAGCCTAATTCCAAAGTTTTCTTCTCTATGGCATTTCCACAAACACTTGGGGTGCACAATATCACACAACACACACAAGCCATTCCCAAAGTTCATTCTCTGCAATTACTGAACCAAAACCTTTAAAACTTGGAGGAAAATGATCCTCCAGGTTGCAGAAGTGTTTCCAGCAACTTGGAGCATCCTTGCTGCATAGGTTAGCCGAGATTCCCAAGGTTGAAGATGATGCTATTGCATTGAAATTCGTGACCAACCAACCATAGCATCTGGGACCAAACCAAAATCACCAACAGGTGCTAAAACCCTTATTGAACCTTCCCGTGCTTGTGGCCGGCACAGAACACGGCGGCGGCGCGGCGGAGCCAAAAGCTCGGTTTGGAGCTTTCACCTCTAATGGTGGATTTCACCAGAGACAACATGGAGCCTCCCAACATGGATGGAAAGTCTCTAACCCATCTCAGGAAGCTTCCCGACCATCTCATCCCAGCCGGAGATGGCCGGAGCGCCGGCGGCCGCAATTGGTTCACTCCTCGGGTCATCCATGGCATCTTGATTTTCAAGATGCGTGGAAGCCATGCAAGTACATGGATGCACTCCCCTTGGTCCCAGAAAGTGTTCTGGGTAGATGGCTGGCGTCGGAGAAGCTCGCCGGCGCCGGAGCAAGAAGCTCGGCCGAATGCACAAAACCCGAATTTTAGGGTTTCGATCTGCGAGATAGATACTCAACCAAATCCACCAAATTTTGAGGATATGGTCCTTACTTCCTACAGATTTTTCCCATGATTTTATTTATCAATTTGGTTCAGTGGTTGCCGAGTTCTCTCGAGGCGGAGCTAGGTTAGGTTTCCGGCCAACTATATCTCCTGCCGGCCATGCAACGAGCATGGAAATCTCAGGCTTGGTAGGGAGCATTACAAAGACCTAAATAACCTACTGCTAAGGGTCTTGGGCTAAATCATTCATTGGTTAAGTGCACTCACCTTTGCCGAACTCGAGGAAGATAGGAAGAAGCCGGGTTCCCTCTTCTTCTTCCTCTCGCGACTTCGGCTAACTCCAGCAGAGTCCTCAATCACCAGGAAAACCTCAGAGCACTCCAACTTCACCTTGGAAGAGCTTTGGTCCCCAACCTTTCTTTTCTCTCTCTCTCTCTCGGGTTATCTCACTTGGGCTTGTGTCCTCGGCCACCCCAGTGTACAGGCAATGGTATGGGGAAATCAGAGGAGTTTTGTGATGCCTTAACATCTCTCAGACCCCTCGTGCACTGAGCCAAGGAACCCAAAAGCCACTTCACACTTAATGCATTGATTCCTTTGCAAATAACCCTAAACCTAGTTCACACTCAACCTCAATCTCTGGAATCTTCACAGGAGATGCAAAAATACATCCAACACCCCATAGTTTAATTCCCTAAATGTTTGATACACAAAACATTTAGGTTTTATAGAAAAATATTGATTTTTCGGTACTTTTCACGCAATTCGAGAAAATTCGCTCAGCGAATTGCGAAACAGACTTCGCCACGACGTCCGGCTCGTCGAGACCTGTCAAGCAGCGTATTTTTTTGATTAATTTGGCGCTCGGATAAAATCTCGGGCCAACTAATTCGACGATTTATGGTACATTGCACGCACTCCGATGCACCCGGGTCGCCAAACGAGAAATCCGTCAGTGCCATTGCACTCAGAACATCGAAATTAGTTAGGTTTGACTACTCATACCCTTATATTGGATTTCTAGATGGCGGAACGGCCAACGATGATCAAAAGGGGAATTAAAATAGGGGTTGCTATTCACAACTTAAGTTGTGGGGCCCACTTCTTCATCGCTGTTTTGCGGAAGATCCGACCGTCGGATCGAAAAAATATATATATATATATATATATCAACTTTTCATATTTCGACGAGACGGTCGCAATGGTGATCTCGGATTTTTGAGATCAGGCCCCGATCAAAAGTTGATATTTCTGGGCCACTATTGATCCACTAAGTCCCTATTTTGCCAAAATTATTAATTAAATAAATTCCAAAAGTATTTCAAAGTCTTTGAATTTTTAGAGTACTACATTACCCACCACTTATAAGAAGTTTCGTCCCCGAAACTTAAACTTAACTAATCTACTATTAAGCCTCTAACAGGTTCGCAGAGGTGACAATCAGTCACAAAGTATCGTCAACTCCAGGCTATTCATTTAAACCCAATCTGATATTCCCCATTACAGGGCAGAGTATTTCCTCAGTTCTTTCGACAGTACGTTGTCGGCCGCCAACGTGCTTACCAAAAGAAAGGCGAAATACCACAGATCTGTCGCCAACAACTAGTTGGGGACACAACTCACATCTGAAGGTACATCACATACCTTCCTTCACAGTCTCTATGCTAATGACATAACCTCTACCAAAGGTCACTACCATCACGTGGTCAGGAATGCCACCCTGTCTATCCCCAAGAAACTAGAACCATAATTCACTATTTTCCAACTTCTTATTAAAATTGACACATAGGCCAAAATTTAAATCCAACCCAAACCAGGATTATCATTGGGCACACAAGCCACTGAATTATGACACGGGAACACTGAAAAGTAAATCCTTCAACCACATGTATTGTACTGATCTGAGTCCTCTGGCTCCACTGAAACATCAAGCCCACGGCCGAAACCATGACCGCGGCTAACCTTGTACTAACAATGATTCTCAAAACCCGAATACGGAACACATCTAAGTTTCAAACCACTATTCCGAAACCCAGCGCTCTCTCGTGAACACAAGTCATCCTAGGGTTCGTTCCTAACCAAACCTAGGCATCGTATTCCTATTGCTCTGATAGGTCCACAGGCAGGGCGTGCACCGAGAGCATGGAGTTTTGGATTAGCCACGTGGCAGCACCTGATTGGTTGGACTTCATGTGGGGCGGCGCCACGTGGCAGCATACGATTGGCCAACACTTTCCGGAAGACCCAGCGCGTGCATCGGAAACGTGGACCACGTGAACCGCGTGGGGACACGTGGCATCTCCCCATTGGCGGGCGCAAGCCGCCCACGTGCGCCAGGCACGCGGAACACGGGGCGGCGGGGGACACGTGGCGCTTCCCGAGCGGACTTTTACCGCTGTTTCGTGTTCCGGGACACGCGGCGCGGCCCGAGTGGCTACTTTTGCTGTTTCCTGTTCGGCCTGGATCCTGTGTGGAGCCCGTATGGTTTTGGCTATAAATAGCCCATTATGGATCCGAATTGAGTGCCATTTTTTAGGGATTTCTGAGATCCGAATTGAGATCTGATTTTTACAGTAAGATTCTACTTCAAGTTTTCTTCAATTTTTGGGGTTTTGGAGATTTTTTGGAGATCGTCTTCTATTTTTCACTGCATGATCTTGAGAGTTGCGCTGTTTCTTCGACATCGGTTTTTTCCGTCGACTCTCCGTCGGAGAACTCTCTTGAGCTGATATTTTGGAGTTTTTGGCCGATTTTTGCGGCAGCGTTTCCGCGATAGGTAGGCCTTCGATTTTTATATATATTGGTCTGCTTCGTTTTGAGTTTTTATGGGAGTTCGTGCAGTATCTTTAGACCCCCTTTTTCTGCGACACTTTTTCTTGACAGCGAAGGAGTAATCCTGCAATTTTTTGGGCTACAATTGCCTGAACTGGGAGTTTAAGGACTCTATTGACATCTACACCTCGAGAGGATCGTAACCGTATTTTTATTGGAATTTTTGGAGGGCGTCTCGCAAGAGGTAATTTCTTGTTTTATGGACAGATGTGCAAGAAATTACTGTTTGACCTTATCGCGATGTTCGGCTTATATCTCAGCAGCTGAGAGGAGTTTTCTGATGATTTTTTGTGCGTCGGAATTGTGAGAACCTGAGGATCACGCATGTTAAATTTCAGCTCTTTTGGAATCTAGACCGACGTGCGCATCCAGGTGGGTTAGATTTTCCTCCAAGTCTGCGGACTTCCCCCAAATTTTAGTAGTGTAGCTTTGAGCATACTAGAATGGATGTTATTGTTGATGTATTGTGGTAGAGTTATGTGATGTGACAAGTACCCCGACATATGATTGCATTTATTTAGCCAGACTGTTAGAATATATTCACATGAGCAAGGTTCTTGTATGTTTTAGTCCCCACTGTTGGGTTATGTATAATTGGATCTAAATAGGGGAAAAAACACCTAGAGGGGGGTGAATAGGTGTAAACAATAAACACTCAAAAATCTTTGCGATATAAAATCCAATGCGGAAAAATAAATAACACGCAGAGATTTTTACGTGGAAAACTCCAAACCGGAGTAAAAAACCACGGGACCGATAACACGGTGAAATCCACTAGAATTAAACACGTACAAGGTGATATACCGTACTCACAGACAACTCAACCTTTTCCATACGCTCCTAGTTGATCTTCTCCGCTCGCTCCACGACGCTTCTCGAATCCACGATCTGCGTCCAACGCCGAATCCACGACGTCCGACCGAATCCACGGTCTTCACCCAGTAGCACGCTTCGAATCCACGAACGTACCTCGCTCCGAATCCACGAGAGCGGTAGCACCTTGAATCCACAAGGCCACGCGAGTCCACGCGCCGATTTTGGGAAAATCGTTGTTTTTGGGTGGTGATGATCCGCCGAATACTTAGATTAGAAATAGATCGGAAATACCATCTAAGTATTCATTGATTTGATTCTACTCAAAATGTGAGTATGAAAACCTAGAATCAAATCAATCAATATAGATGAAGAAACATAAGATTTAATCTATTGATTTCCTTTCTTCTCTATTTGTGGATCTATCTATTTCGGTCGTCTTTTTCCCTTTATCGTGGGTTACCCTAAAAGATGAATTAAAGGGTCTATATATAGGTTAGAAACCATTGGAAGAGGATAAGAATCAAAAACTAACCTTTTCTGGAATAATTCAGGACGGCGATCCGGATCGGACTTCGGCGATCCGGATTGCAGTAGCGAGACAGATAGTTTCCAAAAAAACCAAGGTTCGGGATCCGGATCGAAGTGCCTGATCCGGATCGTTCATACAATTTCACCAAACACCAACGTTCGGGATCCGGATTGCAAAGCCTGATCCGGATCGTTCATAAAACATGGTAAAACCAGTGTTCGGGATCCGGATCAAAGGAGGCAACGATCCGGATTGAACTGGTGTATGAACGAACACCCTTCGGGATCCGGATTGGAAAGTCTGATCCGGATCCTGAACATGTCCCATGTCCAGTTTTTGATTTTTATGCAATTAGAAATTCATCCAAGTGTTTCTACACTATAAGAAGTATTCGGTTCACCAAAAATAATTAGTTAAAAATACTTGATCCTTTTGAATTCTTCTTTCTTGAGATTGAGTTAAATGATCCAACTTTCTTTATCTTCAATCTTCAAGACTTAACCGAATTCACGAAATACGCCAACTCAAAATCCGTAACAATCTCCCCCTTTGGCGGTTTCTTGACAAAACACAAATCCACTCAAGAAAATTCAAAAAGATATTTTTGTTGCTATCACCATACAACAAAAATTTACAATGGAGATCCAAAATAAAATAGATACATGAGTTAAACTCCTAAAACAGACTCTAGACTTAGACATCTGTACTCTCTGCAAAAGAAATCATTCTTGACAAAAGAAATCGTTAGATACCTCAAGAATTTTATGTCATTAAAAAAAAAACACATATAGAGATGAAGTTTATACTCATTTATACTTATCATGACATTTATACATTCAGATATGTAATTTGATCATAGTTAAAAACCAACATATCTCCTATGCAATCAAAATCCAAATGTCACAAAAATTGTTAGTGAACATCAACTTGTTAGTTATATTACATGCCCAAATAGTTAGCAAATAGTTAGTCGAGGCATGCGTGCAATCACAAATGAAAACCAAAAGTTGAAGTTCTACTTACCTTACTTACCTTCATAGTTCAACTGGACAATCAAGATTGTTCAAACTGTTCTAATACTCTCTCCCCCATTTTGTCACAAAGTTAGCCAAAATTACCAAAAAGGAGAGAAAAGTTAACAAGTTCAAGAACCAAAACTGTGAGCTAAAAACTAAAAACTAAAACTTAAAAACCTGCACAAGAAAAGATTAAAAATCTGCACAAGAAAAAAAAAAAAAAATTAAAAAGGAAGGGAATTACTCAGAATCATCCGAACTGATGCAGCCGAGTATTTGGAAGATTTTCTTTAAACGTTTGTTCATGGATGGCTGGTTCTTGTTGACCTTTTTTATTTCTTCCTTTACTTCAATCAGTTCATTTGAAATGCGTTCTTGCTCGTTGGAGAGCCTTTGCTGTTCTCTATAAATGGAGGTAACCGATGCATCATCATCGGATGTCGATGGAGGTGCTTGTTGTGCTGCAGGTGCTGGTTGGACTGGAGGTGCTGCTGGAGCAGAGGTTGTTGCTTGTTGTTGTGCTCTTCGTCGGTGAGGAGGTGATGGGGGCTCATCTTGTTTTGTTGAGAGAGACTTTACAATAGTTGTTTTATTGATCGTTCCTAGACTGTGCATGTAGGAACTCGCACTTGTGTCAGCTTTAAATTTTCGAAGAATGCGCATAATGATCATTGGATAAGGTAGTCTCTCTGAAGGGTGAGCATGTTCCACATAGCGTGCCATCCTCGACCAGATGATGTAAGGAATATTTAAGTTTGCTCCCATTGCTGCTGTGGGGTTGCCAAGAAGATAGAGGAACAACATCCTATCCCACCGAAGAACCTTTGTATTCATATTTGGAAGGACGTTATAACAGATAATGAAGTTCAAATAGCGATACTCTGGTCGAAGTTCTTTTGAAAAGACGGAGTTTCCTGCCGACAGAGTATCTGGAAGACAGATTCCATCAACTACCACTCTCCAGGAGTTGGTGGTGAAGGTTTGACACTTTATATAATGAGCCCCATCAGCTCTGGCCGTCATTCCTAACGCCTCTCCAATCAGTTGAGGGGTTACTTTGATCTTAACATTCTTAACCAATGTTTGAAATTCTCGACGTCCGCTCTCCTGATCAACTAGATAGCAAGCATTTTGATAAAACATTCTTAGTGAGTGAAGACAATACCCAGTGGTCTCGGGGAAGTTGCAAATGGGAGCAAGACCTGTCTGGTCATACAGAGTCCCAAAAAGTGAAGATCGTTCCTTCAAGGCTTTGACATTAACATGTCTTTCGCTAATGCATTCCCTGTTCTCAAAATCCTTTATCCTAGCAGAGCTGATAAAGTCTTGTGGAGGAGGCTGGCTAGCAACTGGTTGCTCAATGGAAATTCCTCGAGCACTCCCTCTCTTGCGAGCAACACTTTTTCTTCTTGTTTTCACAGAAGTTTCTTCCATTGGAGCTTTGCCCTTTTCAGCAGCAGTAGGCGGAGCCTTTGATGTTTCTGCAGGCGCTTTTCCTTTCGAAGCAGTGGGTGCAGTTGCTTCAACTTACAACTCATCCCAATCGATCGATTCCGTCTCAGATTCCGTATCGGAATCATCTTTTGTTTTCTTCGCCTTCTTAGCCCTCTTGGGCTTGATAGTGTCTCTAGTATGGACCATAGTTGCCAGAAGAAAAATGATCCAGGTGATCACCATTGCTACTAGTTTCTTGTGAGAAGGAAAATCCCGTGAGCAACAACTCAAGAACACGAAAAAAAATTGTTAATTTTCAAAAATTTGAAAAATTGTACCCAAACAATCATTATCATGTAGAGAGACTAAGAATCAAATTAGTTTTGCAAAAAGAATTTTAAAAAATAGATCAATCGCATGATTTTTAAAAATTCCCATTATATGCCCTAAAACCGAAATTTTTGAAATCGAAGGCCAAAAATCCGTTTATCATTAGAATACCTAGCATATAATCAAAACTAATCTACCCAGAGTTCTTATTTCAAAGGAAATTTGATCAAAAATCATCCACAAATGAAAAAGATACTGAAATTCCATCACGTTTTGTGGAAAAGTATGAAAAACTGTGAAAAACCGAGATTTTGATCAATAAAACTTACTTGGAATCGAAGAACTTGAGTTTGAAAGCTTCCAAGATGGATGTATTCTAGAGAGAGAAGCTCTGGAGACTTTTGAACAAAAGATTGAAGTAAAAGAAATCAAAACCCTTTTTTTTTATATATAAAACCCTAGCCGCGATCCGGATCGGCTACCCGCAGAGAATACCTGCGTTCGGGATCCGGATCGGCTTGTCCAATCCGGATCGGCTCCAACTTTTTCTTCAGAAAAAATTCAGAAAAATTCTAGAAAGTCCAGAAAAAGATTGTAAGCACTTTTGTGAATCAACTTTAAATGAAAATCATCGTTTCATACAACAAGAAATAGATTATGCCAAATCTATCAATAACATCCAACAAATGAAACGAAAATTTATAAAAATTAAATCCCTTAAAGTTGAACAACTTCAATTACATCTAACTTGATCTTATGAGTAATGGCTTTATCAAATCATCAATTCGGTAAAGAAAATGAAATACAAAGATCAATAGATATCTGAAATCCCAGATAAGGTAGATAATATATCTAGTCAATTTATTGAAGAGAGTAGCTCTTTGAGCATCTTTCATTAAAATTCCCACCTTATACCAACCTTGAAATTTTGACAGAGTCAAGTATTTCAACATGCATTTTATTTAATCAAACTTGAAAAACCTTGCTTGGTATACATGTGGTAGCTGCACACAGTACTCGGACGACCGAGGTGGTAGCTCTTTCCTCCATGTGGTGGTAGTTTTCACACTCCTCATTGGGATGTAACTCTTTCCACATCTTTTGAGCATAAAACTTTTTCTTTGACTCCCCCTCAATTAGCTATCAATTATTTAAGATATAAAGTATTCAGCCAAATATTGATCTCGATTTCATACTCGACTAATGTGACGCCCCACTTCCCAGGGGGTCACCCATCCTAGAACTACTCTAGCTCTAGCACGCTTAACTCTCATGTTCCTCTTGGATCTTGCTACCATCCAAAATGCTATAGCCGGGTTAGAGATTTAGTCCTATTATATCATTTATATATAGGACTAATCCAAATTTCGGGGGTGTCACATTCTTCCCCCCTTTAAGCCCTGACGTCCACGTCAGGCTCAAGCACACTCACAAGCACAAGGCGATGTGAGACTCGTCTCGCTAGCCTTAGCCGACCTTGTAGGGAGCTGCACTCCACCTACAACGGTCATTAGCCGGGGAGCCACACTCTACCCGCTATATAACCCTAGCTCAGCCGAGACTCATCTCACATTTCCGGCTGGTGAATGTCTCTGATACCAACTGTGACGCCCCACTTCCCAGGGGGTCACCCATCCTAGAACTACTCTAGCTCTAGCACGCTTAACTCTCATGTTCCTCTTGGATCTTGCTACCATCCAAAATGCTATAGCCGGGTTAGAGATTTAGTCCTATTATATCATTTATATATAGGACTAATCCAAATTTCGGGGGTGTCACATTCTTCCCCCCTTTAAGCCCTGACGTCCACGTCAGGCTCAAGCACACTCACAAGCACCAGGCGATGTGAGACTCGTCTCGCTAGCCTTAGCCGACCTTGTAGGGAGCTGCACTCCACCTACAACGGTCATTAGCCGGGGAGCCACACTCTACCCGCTCTTATCTGTCACGCCCCGGGGCGATACTGCGCCCCGGCTCGCCAACAGATCCGCCGCCCATACGGGAAGCCCCGTATAGGCGTAGCGACTAACCTGCAAAGAAACATCTACACTAGCAGATATCAGAGCTGAAAGAGAAAAAAGCTGGAATAAAATACATAAAATAAAACTACAACTCACAAATATACAGACCAACCTCACCATAACACAAGAGTCTCTCAGAAAAGCAGGAAAGAAAGGTACAACTCAAAACCTCACTACAAAGTCACTCGACATAGTACACACCAAAATAGTACAGGGGTACATCTACTCACACACTGAAGATGACAGGAAGGGAACTATCTCGCGACTCCCTTACTTCGGTCAGAAGGAGCTGGATCAGCAACAGGAGCTGCAGGAACCGGAGCAGAAGTCCCTGGGGAGAAGACACCACGACGGGTGTGAGAACTACATCCCACAGTAGTTCTCAGTGGGTGCCGCCAACAAGCCCGACGGTCTGCCCACTAAGTCTACCAGAGGCAAAAAGTAACATATGCAGTGCTGTATGGAAAGCTGGAAAAGTAACTCTACAGCTACTATGCCTCTAACTAGATGCTCAAAAGTGGAACAGAAAGACATGATGCCACAACTAACTCTCCTCCCTGATCACCCAATCTAATCTGACTGCCTCATCGGGTCCAGTCAAACCTGCGCCAACCTACTGCCGTTACGTCCCGGAGGAGCGGACTTACGTAGGACGTCCATGGCTGCCAACAAAAGCACAGCCAGAGGGACAAATGCAACAACAAGTCGCGAAAGAACATCTCAAACTCACGCCGGTATAACAACCCGGTCTCGCCTACTCCGGAGTGGCACTCGAGGGGAGCGACCCGCTCGAGTCAAAGTAACCCATAACAAGTATCTCTGTAAAGTATCTCTGTAAAGCTCAAATGTGGCTCATGCAGGCTATGATCCAAATCCTCGATCAACAAGATCGGCTAACAAACAAATCACTGACTCACTCACTGGCTGGAATCTACACAGCTGAGACTCACTGTCACTCTAACAGTTTCCAAGAACCCAGATCTACCATCACTATCACTCTCCCAAAGAAATCAGATCTACAGACTGCTATCAACTCCACTCGGTCCCCAGACACAAGTGCCAATGCATCCCACAACCACCCGACCTCTCGGCCCACAACTCGGGCGAGGAAAAGCTAAGTCCATAGTGAAATGAAGTATCGTGATGTGGAATGTCTAGAGCAATAAAAACCTAGCCCAAGTTGGAGTTTTCTACAGACTGGCTGAACATGATACATATGACAGGGGTGCTAGGTCAAGTTCCAAGATTTCACTACTTAACATAGAGTAGGAATCAAAAGATTCAACAACTGATATACAAGATACAACATACAGTTTTACACATGCTAATACTCCAATTTCTAACATGCATGATCCTACACACATAGAATTAGTACACAGTCCAGAGTTCTTGGAAGCAAGGTCACCCACCTGAAAGTGCTAATTGCCCGGAATCGTACAGCTGAGAAAGCCCAAAACAGTCAAATCACAAATCCCACCAAGCCAACAACACGGTAGAAGTGCTCACAACCTCCTGGGTACAAACATACACCAAAATTACACTTTAATCCACAAGAATTCCACATTCCCAAAATCTGTGGTGAACAGTCCCATTAACACGAAATTTTCACCTGAAAAACCTCCTCCAAAAATTCCAATAAAAATATGTCGGCGATCCTCGTGAAGAGTAGATGTCGATAAAGTCCTGAAACGTTGAATTCCGATGTCCGGATGAGGAGATAAAAATCCGACAAGCAGGTGCTGTCCAAATCAACCAACAGTCGTAAAGGGGGTTAAAAATATACCCAGAACCCCAAGAAAACCTCGTATCCAGAAAAAGTGTCCAACACAGAAAATGTAGATTTACCTCTTATGAAACCGTCACCGCAGAAATCGTCCAAAAATAACGTCGGGGTAGCCCGGTAGACCTCCCAGACTAAACTGCGACGGAAAAGGGACTCCAACAGTAAATCGTCGCTCCGCACCCCGATGCAGAAGTCGCCATCGTCGCGGCCTCCAAAAATCCTGAGCTTCCGCCAAAAGATGCACAAGAGGGAGAGAAACAACTTTGCTGAAGAACACAAGTGGAGAAACCCTCGGGAAAAGGCTCCAAGGCGAGGCCCAAGAGGCCTATTTATAGGCCTCACCCGGAAAAAGCCAAAAAAACAAGTCATTGGGCTTTTGGGCCCAACTTTCGGGCGCCCGGTACATTCGGGCGGCTACAGTGTTGGGCCGACCCAACACTGTTCACGCCCGAATCCTCCTGGTGCCGCCACGTGGCCCACCGAACAGCAAACAGCTGTTCGGGCCACTCCCAGGCTGCCACGTGGCCCGCCCCCGCACAGGAAGGCGGTTGGCGCCCGCCAATCAGGCGGTGACACGTGGCCACCCGGTTGACCCGCCAGCCGGTCGGCGGCCCCGCCGGGCGCGCGGCATGGCCCCGACGTGCGCACGCGCCCCGAGGCGCCAGCCCAGGCCCCGTGCACCGCGCACGGTGCGCCCGCAAATCAAACAGCGACACGTGTCCCCTACACCCGGTCCACGCATTCCACTTCAGAATTCCGTGGACCGCGCCGCGTGCACCGACCAACCGGAGGCTGCCACGTGCCCCCGCCTTGGTCCATGCACCGTCGCGCTCACCCGGTAGACCGCGCGCCTTGCGCCCGCCAATCAGGCGGTGCCACGTGTCCCTGCGCCGGGTCTGTGCACCCCGCCGCGCTGCTCTGTGGACCGCGCGCCATAAACCGGCCAATGATAGGCCGCCACATGGCATGCCGGCGGTCTACGGCCCCTCCCATGCACCAAAACCCACTGAAAACTTCCGGGAGTCCGTTTTTGGGCATCCGGACTCAGAATCCAACAAGCAAATAGCCGTTTTCAAGCGTTTTTCCGTGCTGAATCCATTTTCGACCTCTGTTGGGCCTAATTCTTTTCCGAAATTTCGGCAAACCCAGCCGAAGGCCAACACAGCCAAAATATCTCAAAGGGTCCATCTGTGGCATCCCATTGATGCACCATGGGCCAGATACACCAACACTAGGTGCTCCAACAATGGATTCATCGGAAGAACGTTGCATAGGAATCAGGGCCACTACATCCTCCCCTACTAAAAGGAAGTTTCGTCCTCAAAACAAAGTAAGGTAGAACAGGCGTACCTCAACCAGTAGTCTCGAACAGAAGAGGGTAGGCAGATCTCATCTCTGTCTCTAGCTCCCAAGTAGCCTCTCGCTCTTCGTGATTGCTCCATAAGATCTTCACATACGGGATGGCTCGGTTGCACAATTCCCTCACCTCACGAGCAAGAATCCGTAACGGGCGCTCCTCATAAACCAGGTCCTCACCGATCTCCAAGGGAGTGAAGTCAACCACATGCGACAGATCAAAGACATAACTCCTCAGGGCTGAGACATGAAAAACATCATGTACACCGGCTAAGCGTGGAGGAAGAGCAACTCTATAAGCCACAGGGCCTACCCTCTCAAGTGCCTCAAAGGGTCCAACAAAACGGGGGCTAAGCTTCCCACGCACTCCAAATCTCCGGACCCCTTTCGAAGGCGAGACCTTCAAGAATACATGGTCACCAATCTGAAACTCTAGGTCTCGCCGACGAGTGTCAGCATAACTCCTCTGACGACTCTGGGCTACCTCAAGGTGTCGACGAACAACTCTGACTTTCGCCTCAGCCTCCAAAAGAAGATCTGGTCCCAAAGTCCTCCTCTCGCCCATGTCACTCCAATACAAGGGTGACCGACACTTGCGTCCATACAACGCCTCAAACGGAGCCATCTGAATGCTCGCCTGATAGCTGTTGTTGTACGCAAACTCAACCAAAGATAAGTGTCGGTACCACCCCCTCCAAAATTCATAACGCACGCTCTCAGCATATCCTCGAGGGTCTGTATAGTGCGCTCAGACTGGCCATCAGTCTGTGGGTGGAAAGCAGTGCTGAAACTGAGCTGGGTCCCCAAAGCTGACTGTAAACTCCCCCAGAATCGTGACACAAACCTCAGATCCCGATCTGAAACAATCGACGCCGGTACACCGTGCAGCCTCACTATCTCGTCCAAATACAACTGTGCCAGACGCTCCAATGACCAAGTCATCTGAATAGGCAAGAAGTGTGCAGACTTGGTGAGTCTATCTACAATAACCCAAATCGCGTCGGCTCCACTCTGCGCTCTCGGCAGCCCTGTAACAAAGTCCATGGTGATGTGGTCCCACTTCCACTCGGGAATTGGAAGACTTTGTAACTTGCCAGCAGGAACCCGGTGCTCTGCTTTCACTTGCTGGCAAGTTAAACAGTGAGCCACAAATCTTCCAATGTCCCGCTTCATTCCGGACCACCAAAAATGTGTCCTGAGGTCCTTATACATCTTAGTACCACCAGGATGAATGGTATAAGGTGTATAATGGCCCTCTCTCAGAATCTGGTCTCTGATCTCAGGATCCGAAGGCACACAAACTCGGTCCCTGTACCGCAGTACTCCCGAGCTATCCACTGAAAAATCCCCTATCTGATCTGCACGTATCTGGGATCTGATCCTCTCCAAGTGGGGGTCCTCACTCTGCGTCTCCCCAATCCTGTCCAACAGAGTGGGCTGCAAGACCATAGACATCAGTCTAGCAGAGACCCCAGGGGATACAACCTCAATCTGGAGTCGCCTCAACTGCTCAATCAGTGGGGCCTGCTGTGTGACCAACATGCTCAAGCTCTGCACTGACCTCCGACTCAAAGCATCTGCTACCACATTGGCCTTGCCGGGATGATAGAGGATACTCACATCGTAATCCTTCAGTAACTCCAACCACCGGCGTTGCCTCAGGTTCAGCTCCTTTTGAGTAAACAGATACTTTAAGCTCTTATGATCCGTGTAGATCTCACAATGCTCACCGTAGAGGTAATGCCGCCACAGCTTCAATGCAAACACCACAGCTGCCAGCTCTAAATCATGTGTAGGGTAATTCTTCTCATAATCCTTTAATTGCCGTGAAGCATAAGCAATTACCCTCCCATGCTGCATCAAGACACAACCCAAACCGCTGTGCGAGGCGTCACTGTAAATCACGTAGCCATCTCCCATCACTGGCAGTGTAAGAACTGGCGCTGAAATCAGTCTCCTCTTCAGCTCCTCAAAACTCTGCTGACACTGCTCAGTCCAAATAAACCTCATCCCCTTCCTAGTCAAACAGGTCAGGGGAGTAGAGAGCTTCGCAAAGCCCTCTACGAACCGACGGTAGTAGCCAGCCAAGCCCAGAAAGCTCCGGACCTCCGTAACCGTCGTCGGTCTCGGCCAATCCCGAGCTGTGTCGATCTTCGTCGGGTCAACTGCCACTCCTGCGGCTGATACCAAGTGGCCCAAGAATGCAACCTCCCGAAGCCAGAACTCGCACTTCTTTAGCTTGGCATACAGCTTCTTCTCACGTAGAAGCTGTAGCACTATCCTCAAGTGCTCCTCATGATCCACATCGCTCCGGGAGTAGATCAAGATGTCATCAATGAACACAACCACAAACAGGTCCAAGTACGGCTGAAATACCCGGTTCATCAAATCCATGAATGCAGCTCGGGCATTAGTCAAACCAAACGGCATAACCGTAAACTCATAATGCCCATACCGGGATCGAAAAGCCGTCTTGGGGATGTCCTCGGCCCTCACCCTCAACTGGTGGTAACCTGACTGAAGATCAATCTTCGAAAACACTGTGGCTCCCTGCAACTGATCAAATAAATCATCTATCCGTGGGAGGGGATACTTGTTCCGGATGGTCACTTTATTCAACTCCCGATAATCCACACACAAACGAAGCGACCCATCCTTCTTCTTCACAAATAAAACTGGCGCTCCCCACGGAGAAACACTAGGCCTGACAAAGCCCCTGTCCATAAGATCCTGAAGCTGGGCCTTCAACTCCCTCAACTCGGCAGGTGCCATCCTATAAGGCGCCTTTGAGATTGGTGCGGTTCCCGGTACCACATCAATCACAAACTCCACCTCCCTCTCCGGCGGCATAGTCGTCAACTCAGGGGGAAACACATCTGGGAACTCGCGGACAACAGGAATATCCTCGAGTCCCAGTGCCACCGTAGGCACCTCCACAATCGTCGCTAAGAAAGCGGTGCAGCCTCTACTAATCATCCGCCTAGCCCTCGCCGAAGAAACAATCATCGCAAAGAAGGTGCTCTGGCAGCCTCTGAAAACGAACTCCTCCTGTCCAGGCTCGCGGAGGGTCACCGTCCTCTCTCTGCAGTCTATAATAGCATAGTACCTCGACAACCAATCCATACCTAGCACGACGTCGAAATCCTGGAGCTGCCGCAAGACAAGCAAGTCTGCCGGCAAAATCCAGGATCCCAACTGCATAGGGCAATCCCTACAATACTCCTCGACATGCAAGACATGATCTGGTATCTGAACCTCTAATGCATGCGATAAAGAAACTACCTCTATACCATGAAGGGATGCAAATGCTCTACTGATAAAAGAATGCGATGCACCGGTATCAAAGAGAGTACGAGTACGAACTGCAGAAATCAAAATAATACCTGCGACGACATGCTCTGCTGCTGTAGCATCCTCTACCTGAGCGGCATAAACTCGACCGCTCGGCGCCGGGGGATGTCGCTCTGGCTGTCGCGAGGACGATGAAGCAAAGTCTGGCCTACCGGAGGCCGCCGAAGGTCCTGCTGACTGACGAGGAACAAAGGATGCAGAAGCTGAGGAATGAGCCGGATAACCTGCCCTGGGGCACGCCCTCGCGAAGTGACCGGTCTGCCCGCAACGGAAGCAGCGGCCCTGACTCTGCGGGCACTGGGTCGGTGGGTGCGGTCCTCCACAAATGATACAACGGTCGGGGCGCGGCTGCCGCGAAGTCTGCTGCTGCTGCGAAGACTGCTGCTGCGAAGACTGCTGCTGTCGAGGTGGTCGACGCGCTGCTGCTGAGACTGACGAGATGCCCCAGATCTCTGCCGCCCCTGATACCCCCGTCTCTGAGAGTGGAAACGGGGAGGTCTCGGGGTCCCTGTCTACTCGACTGCCCCTCCTCAAACAGCGCCGGGCGCTTTGCCCCAGGAGTCACTACGGGGGCTGGAGCCACCTCTGCCATCATGACCTCACCACTCTCCACATAAAGTGCCTGCTCCATCGAGGCCTCCAAAGTCTATAATCTGCGGGAGCGGACCAACTGATAAATGTCCCGACGCAACCCTCTCTCGAACATGTAGATCCGGTGGGTCTCATCTCTGGCCACGTGGGGCATACAAGCTAACAGCCGATTGAAATCGGCTATGTACATGTGTACGGGCCTATCTCCCTGGCGGAGATTCCTCAGCTGCTCCTCCAAACTCTATCGAACACTCTCAGGAAAGAAGGCCCAAGAAGCATACCGCGAAACTCTGCCCATGAGATAAACTGGGTCCCAGGCGGACCTGCGGGTCGTACACGCCGCCACCATGCCTCGGCGTTGCTCTCCAGAAAATGAGTAGCCAACAGAACTCGAAACCTCTCATTAATAAAAAGGCTCTCGAAATGGCGATCAATGGCCGTAACCCAAGACTCAGCCGCCCACGGCTCAGCACTCATACCCGAAAAGCGGGGTGGATCAAACTTGCGAAACCTCATCAAAAGATCCACCATCACCCGCTGCTCTGCCAAAGTCAAAGATCCCGTCGTCCCAGACGGTGGCCTACTGGAAACTGGCTCAGCCGGAACTGCTGGTGCAGGCTGCACAACCGAGGGTGCCACAACAGGGGAAGAAGGCACCGGTGAACTCTTAGGGGGTGCTACCGCCGGCTGCGCTCTCTGCTCCAACAAGAGCGTCAACCGACTCACAGCCTCCTCCTGGCGTCGAGACGCCTCAGCCACTGTGCCATCTGGGCACGGAGCTCCAGAACCTCGCTCTGCTGTCCCTGCCCCGAGTCCTCCTGCTCGGGCTCAGAGGACGAAGGCTGCGAATGCGTCACCATCGAGCGTCGAGGAGGCATCCCCACCTGAGGGACAAGACAAACAGTCAGAACCCAAATCATCTCTCGACCCAATCTAGCGAAAGTCAGAAGGCATGTCCCCCTTCCAGAAGCACTATGTTGTCTGCAGCCAACATAGTTGCCACCGAAGGAAGACATGTCAATCACTCATCCCGAACCGCTCGGAAGAGTTAGAAATCCAATCAGGACTCTCGCTAAAATCACGGCTCTCACGCGAGTCATCCTAGGGTCCAACCACAAGCCTAGGTTCCTAAGTCCTCCAAGACCTACATCCTAGGCTCTGATACCACTCTAATCTGTCACGCCCCGGGGCGATACTGCGCCCCGGCTCGCCAACAGATCCGCCGCCCATACGGGAAGCCCCGTATAGGCGTAGCGACTAACCTGCAAAGAAACATCTACACTAGCAGATATCAGAGCTGAAAGAGAAAAAAGCTGGAATAAAATACATAAAATAAAACTACAACTCACAAATATACAGACCAACCTCACCATACACAAGAGTCTCTCAGAAAAGCAGGAAAGAAAGGTACAACTCAAAACCTCACTACAAAGTCACTCGACATAGTACACACCAAAAATAGTACAGGGGTACATCTACTCACACACTGAAGATGACAGGAAGGGAACTATCTCGCGACTCCCTTACTTCGGTCAGAAGGAGCTGGATCAGCAACAGGAGCTGCAGGAAACCGGAGCAGAAGTCCCTGGGGAGAAGACACCACGACGGGTGTGAGAACTACATCCCACAGTAGTTCTCAGTGGGTGCCGCCAACAAGCCCGACGGTCTGCCCACTAAGTCTACCAGAGGCAAAAAGTAACATATGCAGTGTTGTATGGAAGCTGGAAAAGTAACTCTACAGCTACTATGCCTCTAACTAGATGCTCAAAAGTGGAACAGAAAAGACATGATGCCACAACTAACTCTCCTCCCTGATCACCCAATCTAAACTGACTGCCTCATCGGTCCGTCAAACTTGCGCCAACCTACTGCCGTTACGTCCCGGAGGAGCGGACTTACGTAGGACGTCCATGCTGCCAACAAAAGCACAGCCAGAGGGACAAATGCAACAACAAGTCGCGAAAGAACATCTCAAACTCACGCCGGTATAACAACCCGGTCTTGCCTACTCCGGAGTGGCACTCGAGGGGAGCGACCCGCTCGAGTCAAAGTAACCCATACAAGTATCTCTGTAAAGTATCTCTGTAAAGCTCAAATGTGCTCATGCAGGCTATGATCCAAATCCTCGATCAACAAGATCGGCTAACAAACAAATCACTGACTCACTCACTGGCTGGAATCTACACAGCTGAGACTCACTGTCACTCTGACAGTTTCCAAGAACCCAGATCTACCATCACTATCACTCTCCCAAAGAAATCAGATCTACAGACTGCTATCAACTCCACTCGGTCCCCAGACACGAGTGCCAATGCATCCCACACCACCCCGACCTCTCGGCCCACAACTCGGGCGAGGAAAGCTAAGTTCCATAGTGAATGAAGTATCGTGATGTGGAATGTCTAGAGCAATAAAAACCTAGCCCAAGTTGGAGTTTTCTACAGACTGGCTGAACATGATACATATGACAGGGTGCTAGGTCAAGTTCCAAGATTTCACTACTTAACATAGAGTAGAATCAAAGATTCAACAACTGATATACAAGATACACATACAGTTTACACATGCTAATACTCCAATTTCTAACATGCATGATCCAACACACACAGAATTAGTACACAGTCCAGAGTTCTTGGAAGCAAGGTCACCCACCTGAAAGTGCTAACTGCCCGAAATCGTACAGCTGAGAAAGCCCAAAACAGTCAAATCACAAATCCCACCAAGCCAACAACACGGTAGAAGTGCTCACAACCTCCTGGGTACAAACATACACCAAAATTACACTTTAATCCACAAGAATTCCACATTCCCAAAATCTGTGGTGAACAGTCCCATTAAACACGAATTTTCACCTGAAAAATCTCCTCCCAAAATTCCAATAAAAATATGACGGCGATCCTCGCGAAGAGTAAATGTCGATAGAGTCCTGAAACGTCGAATTCCGATGTCCGGATGAGGAGATAAAAATCCGACAAGCAGGTGCTGTCCAAATCAACCAACAGTCGCAAAGGGGTTAAAATATACCCAGAACCCCAGAAAGCTTGGATCCAGAAAAAGTGTCCAACACGGAAAATGTAGATTTACCTCTTACGAAACCGTCACCATAGAAATCGTCCAAAATAAACGTCGGGGTAGCCCGGTAGACCTCCCAGACTAAACTGCGACGAAAAGGGACTCCAACATAAATCGTCGCTCCGCACCCCGATGCAGAAGTCGCCGTCGTCGCGCCTCCAAAATTCTGAGCTTCCGCCAAAAGATGCACAAGAGGGGGAGAAACACTTTGTGAAGAACACAAGTGGAGAAACCCTTCGAAAAGGCTCCAAGGCGAGGCCCAAGAGCCTATTTATAGGCCTCACCCGAAAGCCAAAAAAAACAGTCATTTGGGCTTTTGGGCCCAACTTTCGGGCGCCCGGTACATTCGGGCGGCTACAGTGTTGGGCCGGCCAACACTGTTCACGCCCGAATCCTCCGTGCCGCCACGTGGCCCACCGACAGCAAACAGCTGTTGGGCCACTCCCAGGCTGCCCGTGGCCCGCCCCCCGCACAGAAGTAGGTTGGCGCCCGCCAATCAGGCGGTGACACGTGGCCACCCGGTTGACCCCCAGCCGGTCGGCGCCCCGCCGGGCGTGCGGCATGGCCCCGACGTGCGCACTGGCGCCCCTAGCGCCAGCCCAGGCCCCGGCCCCGTGCACCGCGCACGGTGCGCCCGCGAATCAAACAGCGACACGTGTCCCCTACACCCGGTCCACGCATTCAACTCGTAATTACGTGGACCGCGCCGCGTGCACCGACCAACCGAGGCCTGCCACGTGCCCCCGCCTTGGTCCATGCACCGCGCGCTCACACCGGTAGACCGCAGCGCCTTGCGCCCGCCAATCAGGCGTGCCACGTGTCCCTGCGCCGGGTCTGTGCACCCCCCGCGCTGCTCTGTGGACCGCGCATCCATAAACCGGCCCAATATAGGCCGCCACGTGGCATGCCGCGGTCTTGCGCCCCTCCCATGCACCATTTTCCCACTTAAAACTTCCGGGTGTTTTTCTTTTTGGCCTCCGGACTCAGAATCCAACCAGCAAATAGCCGTTTTCCAAGCCGTTTTTTTCCGTGCTGAATCCATTTCCGACCTCTGTTGGCCTAATTCTTTTCCGAATTTCGGCAAACCCAGCCGAAGGCCAACACCGCCAAAATATCTCAGGGTCCATCTGTGGCATCCCCATTGATGCACCATGGGCCAGATACACCAACACTAGGTGCTCCCCAACAATGGATTCATCGGGAAGACGTTGCATGGGAATTCAGGGCCACTACATCGAAAACAGTCCATAGATAAACTATACCAAGAATCATCGAGAGAAATTGACTTTGATCAAACAAGATGATTTAATTCACCATACATGATCATTGCTCAAATGAATTAGTATGAATCCAAAGCATATCATTTCTAAACATATAAAGGATGCAGTGAAAGTCATAAAACAATGCTAATTAATGTTCTATGCTAAGCTAGATCTAACAAACACAAAACAGAACCTAACCAACACAAGTTTCAAAAAAGGTTATTTCAAGGAAGTATTCCTTGCTTTACGCAAAATGAATAAAAACATTTTTGATCCAAGGTTTGTTAAAAAGTCAGCTAATTGATCTTCAGTTGAAATGTAGAACTTTGAGAATATTATTCAACTAGCTCTCTAAGAAAATGATATATAAGTCAAGTGTTTGTTCTAGAGTGCAACACAGGGGTTTTTTTGAAATGTTTAAGCACTAAGTGTTGTCACATAACAGTTACCGAAGTTGCTGAAATCCGAAGTCGCTCAACACTCTTTCATCCAAATGAGTTTGAGTTGAAAACTACCCACTGGATGTTTCCGCTTCGCAGTCGCGAGTGCATGCAGTTTGCTTTTTACTATGCCATGCACAAGGCAATGGCCAAGATAAAAACATGCACCACTCGACTTTTCCGATCATCCACAGATCCTGCCCAATCGGCATCTGAGTATCCCATATATCTAGACTTGTTCCCATAGATACCAAATTCTGAAATTAATGGTTCCTTTGATGTACTGGATGATCCATTTCACCGCTTTCAGGTGAACCTCCTTTGGTGCTGATTGAATCTCG